>BJCM01172906.1:0-14605 GCA_018326385.1 Flaveria bidentis
AAGATGCATAGGCAAGGAAGATGCAGATTGCTTCCATTCTTGCCACGGGTGCAAACACTTCATTGTAGTCAATACCCTCAACTTGTCGAAATCCCTGAACAACAAGCTGAGCCTTGTTTTTGATGATCACTCCTTGATCATCTTTCTTGCATTTCTAGACCCATTTGGTGCCAATGACCTTAGCACCTTTAGGTCTATCCACTAGAGTCCATACACCCAACTTCTTGAACTAAAGAAGTTCTTCTTGCATGGCACTCACCCATGCCTCATCATTTAGGGCTTCACTAACATACTTTGGCTCAAAGTGAAATACAAAGCAACAGTACGCACCGTCATGAAGGTATCCATTTTCCATCACAGAGGCATAATCAGCTGAGTACAACTGATTTCTGGTCTGAACTCCTGATCTCACATCTCCTATTACGTTATCCAACGGATGATAGACGTTTAGACGTGAGTCGGGAGTTGTTGGAACAACCACCATAGAATCAAGATTGTGAACATTTGGTTCTGGATCTGAGGCAATAGGAGTCTGAGGTTGAGAAGGCTCAGAAGCATCACTGACAGATGCTTGTGGGCTTGTGGTATTCGAAACCTGTTCATCCTGGTTATTCTGATCATTTTCCCTATTTTCTTTATCAGAGGAAGAGTCACTCACATCAAGTGCTCCCTCTGAGTTAGTAGATGATTGACTTTGTGAACCGGATGGTGTTGAATCTTGAGACGGTGTGTTCAAGACATCGTACATCATCTTGTTTGCCAACTCATCTTTAGAAGAGGAGAGAGGTATGTTGAAGGACTTGAAGAATCCATCATAGTAAAAGAAGTAAGCAGGTGGTGTGGTGTATCTCTAAACATCAACATTACACCACACCTCTACTTGACTTGTTGAGTTGTTGTAAACTCTCTTGTTCAGTATGTTGTATCCTAGAAAGATCCCTTCATCAACCTTCTCGCTGAATTTTCCCTCCTGAGTCTTCTTCAGCAGGGTGCACGGAGCACCAAACGGCTCGAGATACTCTAAGTTAGGTTTACGTCATTGTAGTAACTTGTAGCATGTTTTTCCATGGCGTTTAACTACCAGAACTCGATTGAGCCTATAACATGAATTTGCAACAGCCTCATTCCAGGATTGAATAGGTAGTTTCGAGTCTGCTAGCATAGTCCATGCTGTCTCTATCAAGCTGCGATTCTTCCGTTCAGCAACCCCATTTATCTGAGAAGTGTAGGCAGAGGTAAATTGATGCACAATTCCCTTTTCCTTGCAGTAGGCCTCCATCCACTGATTCTTGAACTCAGTTCAGTTGTCTGAGCGCACTTGTCGTACCTTCAGCTTGTATAGGGATTCCAGTGTGGTTACTAATTCCTTGAAGCATTCAAATGTTTCTGATTTGGACTTCAAAAGCATTACCCAAGAGAATCTTGAGTAGTCATCAGTAACTACGTAGCAGTGCAAGTCGCCTGGGATGCTTCTTGTACTGACTGGACCAAATAGATCCATGTGAAGAAGCTCAAGAGGTAGTTCTATGGACTGAACTTTCTTTTCCTTATGAGACTTCTTTGTCTGTTTGCACTTCTTGCATGCAACACAGAAATCCAGGAGTTGGAAGTTTTTGACGTTCAATCCCCTCACTAGATTATTCTGGATCAAATGATTCATCTTCCTTGGATTTATGTGTCCCATTCTCCTATGCTAGGATATGGAATCCTTCTCAATAGCTTTGGACAAGAAGCACTGAACTTCACGATCCATTGTGGAGGCCTTTGAAAGATCCAAGACATAAAGGTCATTATATCTTGAAGCTGACATTAGGACTTGGTCCTCCAGGATTACATAGTCCTTCTTCAGAACATAAAATTTCTTGTTGTCAAAGACTACTTTGAATCCTTTATCACATATTTGTGAAACAAAAAGTAAGTTATTTTGTAATTGTTGGACATAGTTTACCTTGTCAAACTTAACTTTCTGATTTCCCACTTCCCCTTGGGCTGTGATGTACCCGCCTTTGTTTCCAGCAAATGAACCATGCCCTCCTTTTATTTGTCTAACATTTGATAAGAGAGCTATGTTCCCCATCATGTGCCTCGATGCTCTGCTATCTACAATCCATGTGTTAGTCTCAGCACTATAGCGAATACCCTACACATGCAATGAAAACATTAGTTCATGTTAGGAACCCAAGCCTTCACTGGCTTGGGTTTCCCCGAGGCATCACAGATCGTAAACTCAACCCATTGACCATTCAAGGTTGAGGGAAGCACAAATGTTTGTTTGTTCTCATTTTCAGACACTGAGGTGGATTTTTCTTTCCATAGTCTAGCTTTGTGTAAGGCCTGTTTATGATAAACAGACGACTGGGTGATGGGTTGAACTTTGGGTTCACTATCCCTTTTAGGAGGCGTCATGGAGTTCCTCTTAAAAGAGCTAGTTTTAGATGCAGGATGTTCAACTTTTCTCCTCGGTGTCTGACAATAAGGACAATGAGACGCAATGTGACCGTACTATCCACAATTGTAGCAAGATCTGCTTTCAACTTTATGGTTTATTTGTTTTTGTGGAGATGTAGGTGTCACACGGATGACCTTATTTTGTTTAGATTGAGACACTTCTTTGTTAGATGTATGGTCGGGTTTTACAAACTTAATTGCTTTACTTGGTTTTACATCTTTTATTTCTTGTTTACCTGGACTTTGACATGATGCTCGTGATTTAATAGGTTTAATAGTCTTTTTGGGTTCTGATTTGACTTTGTTTGAACCTGACTTTAAATTTACTTTTTCAAACTCTTTTTCCATGTTAACACAAGGCATCTTTCCTTTTGCCTTTGAGGTGGACTCCTTTTGTTTAGTGCCAGATTCAATTGATTTACTTGTGGAATCTGGGTCACTAACAAGAGGCGTGGTCACCACATGATCTTTGATGGGGTTATTATTAATTGGTTTACTTTTGGTGTTCATCAAGGTCTGAGGTGGTGGTCGAACCACTTTGTATCCTAATCCCTCCCCGTTGTTTCTCTCTCTCACTAAGTGTTGGACAATATGAGATGAGCTTGTCCAACTGTGTAGTTTTTGTTTTAAGGAGTTGACTTCTACTTCTAAAACATCTTTCTGCTTCTTAGTGTCCTCTAAGGAGTTAAGATAGTACCTAATGTCATTAGCTTTGTTAAAGGCAACTGCTTCTGTTTCCCTAAGTTGTTTGTTTAATAGGTCTATCTTTTCCTTGTAACTATGCTCATTTTGTTTTAAAACACTATTTGCTTCAGTGCATAGTTTCAAATCCTTTACTAAGCTCTTATTATGATCTAATAACCTAGCAAATTTTAAATCTATGCTTTCTCTAAATTTATTACAATCAGAACAAGCATGATTATTAAACAACTGGTTAGTAGTACTTACCTGAGATGTTGAAGAGGATTCAACCATGTGTGCAAAATCGGTTGTCTCTGGTTCTGGTGATTCTGGCGTTGATGTAGATTTTTCTTCTTCAGGCAGGTGGTTGACCACAGGTGTAGTGTCTTCAGAATTGGACATCGCGAGCTCTACTGCTATGTCTCCCTCACTGGTGCAATCGTCATCTATGTCCTCCACACTAGCTATGTTGGACTCTCCCGGTGAGACGAACTGAAAGCTCCAGTCCTATCCTTCATCCTCATTAGCAGTCAAGGATTTAGGGTCCTTGCTTGATGAAATAGAACTGCTAGATGTGGCTTTGTCTTGACGGTTAAAGGACGAGAAAGGATTGCCATTACCAGTCCTCTTTGGCTTCACACACTCCCGTTTGAAGTGCCCCTTCTCACCACAGTTGAAACAGGTTACCTTTGACTTGTCGAAGCCAAAGGTCGAGTCCTTGGTTGCAACCAAGTTCTGTCCGATCTTCTTGACAAACTTTTTAGCTCGTCGGACAGCACTAGCCAAGGCCCACATAATATCCATTCGTTCCAACTCCATCTCATCCACCTGTTCATAATCCTCATCTGCCAGGTGGCAATTTCCTATATTTCCAGCAATTAGTCCATCATAGGAGTGGACTACAGTAGCTAAGAGGTCCATGTGTTCTCTAGCCACCTCAATAGTCACGTTACCAAAGTTATCGGTCTTCAATTTTGCTGCATTGGCTTCAGGTATAATATACTGGGTACGAGACGACCCTGACTTTTCAGTCCCTGAAGTAGATGCTTGTGCTGGACTTGCTGAGCTTGAGACGAAGGCAGTCTGCAGTGGTGCTCCAGATGTCTTAGCCGGAGGAGTTGCGTTGTAGAGCGCAGGATTCTAGTCATAGTTCGCCTTTTGTGCTCTATACTTCATCCTGAGCTCCTCCTCTCTCAGTTTCAGAATGAAGTCATTTATGTCTAACTTCGAGAGCATCCCATTCTGTCTGAGATTTGAAACGAAATAAGCCCATTTCTTTGGTAATCCATCTACAAAGTTGGATACCTTATCCTCTATTGACGTAGTTACTCCATGAGTGTGCATCTCACTCATCAAGTGGTAGAATCTGTCGATCACATCGTCCAGGCCTTCCTTTCCCATTGAAGAGAAGTTGTCAAACTCCTTCTTCAAATCTTTTGCCTTAATGGCCTTGAGTGAGGCATTTCCGTCATACCTCTTCTCCAACGCATCCCATAGCTTCTTTGCTTGAGTATATTCCAAGTACTGATGGAAGATATCCTTCGGAATAGATTGGGTAAGCAAAGCGTAGACTTTCTTCTCAGCGTTGTGTTTCACCTTTTGTGCATCAGACATGCCACTTAACGTAAGTTTGACACCGTAAGCTCCAACAGGCATGATGTACCCCAATTCTATTGCCTCTCACAAAATTGTATCTACTCCATTTAAGTAGATTTTGAAACGTTGCTTCCATTGTGGGTAGTCGTCTAACGTGATAAGCTTCGGGGGTTTAACGTGAATTCCGACTTCATTCTCCAACAGTAGTAGATTCTGAATACGAGTGTCTCTACTTGCTGTGTATGCTGAAAACTGGTCCTCCATTTCACTTAACGTTAATATTAAACAAACTATTTGAGTGTGTGAATGAAGGTCTGCGATTGGGCTTATTCGGGTGATTGAACTAGGCGAATGGTTCAATCGTGATTGAACAAATGCAGATGAGTCAGTCGGCCGAATGAACTAATACGGTTGAACAGTCCGAATAAGGTTCGCAATCGTTCGAATGAAGGTACGAATGAGTCCAATCGTGCGTTTGGGGAATGCGAATGAACTCAGTCGTGCGATTGAGCCAATCGTGCGACTGAACCTGCTGAAGTTTGAAATTCGTAGGTTAAATGTGTTTTGGCCGCAAAAACTCGAATTTTCATAAACCTTAATTACCGTATGCCAGAAAAACTAAACTTTATGGTCAGGAAACGTCTAAGACTCCGTTTGACACAAAAAGATTGCGTTTTTAGTGAAAAAACACAATTTTTGTATCCAAAACAATTGAATCAACACGCAATCAAGAACCAAGGCTCTAATACCACTTGTTAGAATCGTGTACTGGACGATGTACTAACTGACTAACGTGTATACCGAACCAAATAGTGCGGAATCCTATTTGATTGGCAATCCAATCAGTGAGAACGCACGTAGAAACAATTATGTATTGAATCTAACGTTAAGAATCGATTAGGAATCGATCTACTGCGATCTATGAACTTGGAGTTTGATCTTAGAGGTCTCTGGACGGCTAGGGTATGTCTGGATTCGAAGTGTATTCAATGCTTACGTTTTTCCACGAATTAGGTGGTATTTATAGGTTAGGGTTTCTCGTTCGGGGGACTGAACCATTAGCATGGTTCAGTCGTGTGACTGAGCCATGCGATTGATCCATTCGCACGACTGAGTGTTCAGTCGTGCGACTAAGTCAGTCGCATGAATTTGTTCAGGCGTATGGACTATTTTGGCGCATAGACACTCAGTCGCATGGCCATTCGGACGCATGACCACTGTTGGGGCGCATGGCCCAGTCGGACGCATGAGAACTTCACGTAACCAAGTATGAATGTATTCATTATTATAACATTATGTATGTCAATTAAAACAATCACAAACCTATATAATCAAGTCAATATACGTTACAAAACTCATTAATGAAATATTAAACATTATAAATCACAACCAAACATTCTTATTTCATTAATCACCCAAGCATTACATAAGTGTAAGATATTCAAGACATATTACAATAAGATCCAAATCTAGGTACATATGTATCAACATTTACTTTTGGTTTAGCCTGATATCATGAACAAAGACAAGTGGCATATATAATATCAGGACGAGAGGCCGTGAGATACACAAGGGATCCGATCATTCCTATGTACATGGTTGCATCAACAAAATGATTATTTTTGTCGGGTTCCATGTCATGGTTTGGGGCAATTGGAGTTCCATCAACTGAAGTATTCTCCATGTCGAACCGACTGAGGATATCACCTACATATTTGGACTGATGCAGGAAGATTCGTTTTGGTGTTTGATCCACCTGTAAGCCAAGAAAGAACTGCATCTCCCCCATGGCACTCATCTCAAACTCTGCATTCATTACAGATTCAAGTTCTTTACATAATTCTTCATTCTTAGAACCGAAGATTATGTCATCCACATATATCTATACCATCAGTAAATCACCATCTTTTTCCATGATGAATAATGTACAGTCAATCACCCCTCTGCGAAAACCATGTTTCACTAGGTGAGTTGAGAGCTTCTCATACCAGGCTCTAGGGGCTTCATGGAGCCCATAGAGAGCCTTTTCCAGTTTGTAAACTCTATCCCAATGATAAGTATCCTCAAATCCTTTGGGTTGACTGACGTAGACTGTCTCATGGATTTCACCATGAAGGGATGCACTTTTTCATCTAGTTGATAGAAATTAATCTTCATGTAGGATGCATAGGCTTGAAAGATACGGAATGCTTCCATCCGAGCCACAGACGCCATTTCATTGTAGTCAATGCCTTCGACTTGTCTAAACCCTTAAACCACAAGTCGAGCCTTGTTTCTGATTATGACTCCTTGGTCATCTTTCTTACACTTCAAGACCCATTTAATGCCAATTACCTTAGCACCTTTTGGTCTCTCCACAAAGGTCCATACTCTTAACATCCTGAACTATAGGAGTTCATCTTGCATAGCACTAACCCATGCCTCATCGTTTAAGCCTTCACTTACATATTTTGGCTCAAATTGAGACACAAAACATCGATAAGCACCATCGGGAAGATAGCTTTTTCCATGACCAAGGAATAATCAGCAAAGTATAGCTGATTTCGTGTCTGCACTCCCAATAGTACATCCCCAATGACGTTGTCCAGTGAATGATACACATTAACGCGAGATCCGGGAGTGGTGGGAACAACTGCTTCCTGATCTACATTTTGAATTCCTGGTTGAGTGTCGGTAGCTGTTGGAGTATGAGGTTCAGATGTGCCAGAGGCATCAAGATCTGATGCATGTGTACAATCA
This sequence comes from Flaveria bidentis, assembly GCA_018326385.1. Taxonomy (NCBI): domain Eukaryota; kingdom Viridiplantae; phylum Streptophyta; class Magnoliopsida; order Asterales; family Asteraceae; genus Flaveria; species Flaveria bidentis. Next base: position 7,465 of record BJCM01172906.1, read on the forward strand.
TTAGCACGAACCTATTCCTCCTAGTCCATATTTTCAGTCTCCACTACTTCATCATTAGAGGAGGAGTTGCTTACATCAAGTGCTCTCCCTAAAGGATTAAAAGAATCGTCTAATGGAACCGATGTTGTTGTGTCTTGTGGCGGAGTGTTCAGAACATCGTACATTTTCGTCGATAACTCATCATCAGGAAGAGAGGTAGGTAGGTTGAAGGACTAAAAGAATCCATCATAATCGAGAAGAATGAAGGTCCTTTTCCAGCAGGGTGTGGCGTATCTTTGAATATCAACATTGCACGACACTTCTGCCTGACCCGTTGAGTTGTTATAAACTCTCTTATCTCGTATACTGTGTCGGAGAGAGATACCTTCTTCAGCCTTCTCACTGAACTTCCTAGTTTGAGTTTTCTTCAGCAACATGCACGGTGCTCCAAAGGGTTCAAGATACTCCAAATTTGGTTTACGATGCTGGAGCAGTTCATAACATGTTTTACCATAACGTTTAACCACCAAGACTTGATTGAGAGTGTAATACGCATTAGCCACTGCCTCTTTCCAAAATTGAATAGGCAGTTTGGAGTCGGTTAACATTGTTCTTGTTGTCTCTATCAAGCTGATATTCTTCCTTTCTGCAACCCCATTCATCTGTGGAGTGTAGGCAGACGTGAATTGATGTACAATTCCTTTCTTTTTAAATAATGCTTCCATTCACTGATTCTTGAACTCTGTTTTGTTGTCTGATCGAATCTGCCTTACTTTCAGCTTGTTTTCCAATTTAGTTAAGAGATGTTTGAATGACTCAACTATCTCTGATTTGGATTTCAAAAACATCACCCAAGAGAATCTTGAGTAATCATCAGTTAGTACATAAAAGTATAGATATCCAGCAATGCTTTTCATACTGACTAGGCCAAACAGTTTGATATGTAGAAGCTCAAGAGGCAGGTCAATTGAATTAACTTTCTTTTCCTTGTCAGACTTCTTGGTCTGTTTCCTTTATGTTGAAATCCGGAAGCTGGAAGTTCTTGATAGTTACTCCATTTACTAAATCATTCAGTATTTGATAATTCATCTTCCTAGGATTAATCTGTCACATTCTCCTATGCTAGAAGACTGAGTCCTTCTCTGTTGCTTTTGACAAGAAGCATTGTACAGTGTTCTCTATTGTGGAGGCCTTTGATAGATCCAAGACATATATATCATTGTATCTTGAAGCTAACATTAAGACTTTTTCCTCCGGGATAACATAATCATTCTTCAACATGTAGTAATTCTTATTGTCAAATACAACTTTGAATCCTTTATCACAGATCTGGGAGATAGAGAGTAAGTTGTTTTGTAGTTGTTGAACGTAGTTGACCTTGTCAAACTTAACTTTCCCGTTTCCCACTTCGCCTTATGTTGTGATGTAACCCCCTTTATTCCCAGCAAATGATACATGTCCCCCTTTAATTTGTTTGACATTGAAAAGGAGAGACGAGTTCCCGGTCATGTGCCTAGACGGCCCACTATCAACAATCCAAGTATTTGTGATAGCGTTGTAGCGGACACACTACACATTCAAAGGAAATGATCAGTTCAGGTTAGGGACCCAAGCCTTAATTGGCTTAGGTGACCCAGAGGAATCACACATCACGAACTCAACCCATTGTCCATTTGAGGATGAGGATACATCGTTCTTCTTCTTGTTCTCATTTTCAGAAACATTACATGATTTTTGTTTCCATAAACCGATCTTGTGTAAGGCTTGTTTGTGATAAACAGACGACTGGCTTATAGTTTGAACTTTAGGTTCACTAATACTCTTAGTTGGAGTCATAGATCTCCTTTTAGTAAAACTTTATTTTGTATCATAAAGTTCAATTTTTTTGGGAGTCTGATAATAAGGACAATTAGAAGAGATATGTCCTCTTTCTCCACAGCTATAGCATGATCTCCCTTCTAGAGATTGAGGAAAATGTTTATTTGGGTTTGAGTTGGGTATCGGTGTGAGATGTGCTTGGTTAGGTTGTGTCAATTCTCTTTTAGATGTTTCAGCCACATTAACAAAATTAATTGGTTTAACATTTTGAATATCATTACCTTTCATTTTATTTGGACTATAAAGTGTTACACGTATTTGGTTAACTGGTTTAGTCATTTTAGGTTGAGAAGTAGATATGTCTAAACCTGACCTTACATTAACGTCTTCAAATTGTTCATCCTAATTTTCTATATGTATCTTTACTTTTGATTTCAAAGTATACTCTTTCTGTTTAGTGATAGAGTTCACTGGTTTACCTGTGGAATCAGGATCACTAACCAAAGGAGTTGACACCACATGATCCTTAACTGGGTTGTTATTGATAGGTCTACATTTTGTATTTAAAAGGATCTCATGTGGTGGTGGTACTACTTTGTAACCCAAACCTTCCCCATTGTTTCGTTCTTCCACTAAGTTTTGAAATATGTGAGATCAACTAGCCCAACTATGCAGTTTTTGTTTTAAAGAATTAACCTCGACTTCCAAAACTGCTTTTTCCTTTTTGGTTTCTTCTAAAGAATTTAAATAGTAATTTATATCATTTGATTGATTTAGAGCAACAACCTTGGTTTCCCTTAGTTGTTTCTCCAAAAGTTCTATCTTTTCTATAAAACTGCACACATTTTGTTTTAATATAAAGTTTACCTTGGTGTAGAGTTGTAAATCATTTACTAAGTTATCATTAGGTTCTTATAACCTAGCAAATTTTAGATCTAAGCTTTCACTAAATTTTCCACATTCAGAACATGCATGTTTTTCAAATAATTGGTTGGTAGAACTTACCTGTGATGAATCAGTTGTATCAGCCATCAAAGCAGAATTAGACCCTTCGGTGGCTGTAGATTCTGAACTTGTTGCTCTGAGTTCTTCCTTAACCAAGTGATTTACAACATTCACAGTTTCTTCTATATCTGACATTGCTTGCTCAGCTGTGATTTCACCTTCACTAGCATATCCATCATCCAATGCCTCAACACAAGCAATGTTTGATTCACCAGGAAACACAAATCGGAAGGACCAGTCTTGCCCTTCATCACCTTGAGCAGTCAAGGCCTTTGTCTCTTTGCTTGAAGATGTGGTTCCAATTGTGTCCTTGTCTTGACGGTTGAAGGTCGGAAATGGATTTCCATTACCTGTTTTCTTGGGATTTACACATTCACCTTTAAAATGCCCCTTTTCACCACAATTGAAGCAGGTGACTTTTGTTTTGTCAAAACCAAAAGTTGTATCTTTCGTGGCTACTAGATTCTGCCCCGTCTTCTTGACATACTTCTTAGCTCTTCTTACTACACTTGCCAAGGCCCACATGATGTCCATTCTCTCTAGTTCATTCTCATCAACGTGCTCGTATTCTTCACCTGCAAGATGACAATTTCCAATCTTTCCAGCGACTAAACCATCATAGGCTTGGACAACGGCTGCTAGAAGATCCATGTGCTCCTTTACAACTTCCAATGTGATATTACTGAGATTCTCGGTCTTCAACTTTGTAGTATTAGCTTCATGCACTATATATTGGGTAGTTGATGACCATGACGTTTCTGATCCTGAAGGAGTGGATTGCGCGGTAGCAGAAGAACTAAACACAAAAGCATTTTGTAGAGGTGCTCTTAAAACAGCTGGAGACGAAACTAAGTTGTAGAGTGAAGGATTCTGAACGTAGGGTCCTTTCTTATACTTGTACTTCATCCTCAGCTCTTCCTCTCTTAACTTCAAGATGAAGTCATTTATGTCCAATGTTACAAGAATGTCATTCTGTCTAAGATTGGGCACAAATGAGTCCCATTTATCAGGTAACACATCAACAAAGCTTGAAACTTTATCCTCCATTGATGTGGTTACTCCGTGAGTGTGCAGCTCACACATGAGATGATAGAACCTGTCAATTATGTCATCCAAGCTCTCATTCCCAATCGAGGAGAAATTATCAAACTCCTTCTTGAGAGCCTTAGCCTTCAGTTCCTTTAATGTTGCATGGCCATCATATCTCTTCTCTAACGCCTCCCATAGCTTTTTGGCCTGTTTGTTCTTAGAAAACTGATGAAAAATGTCTTTTGGGATTGACTGGGTCAATAGGGCATAAACTTTCTTCTCAGCATTAAAGAGTATATTTTTTGTTTCATTCATTCCTCCCAAAGTTAGTTTGACTCCATTAGCACTGACTGGCACCGTGTAACCAATTGTAAGGCCCCGTTCCCAAGACGCTTATAGTTGGATCCTAATCGCACAAAAACATATAATTTACATTTAATCATTCATAAAACATTGTAGCAAAAACATAAAAATAACTTTTTATATCATTACAAATGCTTTTGCAAGTTAATACAAGCATTCATTTCAAAACATCATTCGTTCGCATTATAATGAAAAAACATTAACAAAAGAATGCCATTCAACATGCCAAAAAGCTTCTCCGTGCCATCCTCAGCCATACTCACCTGCCAACTGGAAAATGCATAAAAGTCAGCGTTGCTAAGTGAGTTCTAGTTTTATAGTAAAATAATACTTTAATTAAAACCTTTCATTATATTGCATGTGATCATACATCATACTTACATATAGATAATATCATTATTATCTTCATCATTCTTTCATTCATACTTTCATTCATTCATCATTTCATTCATTACTTTCATCATCACCATGAACTTTACCCTTCATGCTCGTGATACTGTGCCTAAGCCTATAAAAGACCTTCATCGGTGGTGCCCAACACCATGTGGTCACAGTACCTAAGTTAAAGTTCAGGTATACCATTTTCATATCCAGTGCCCTTCATGCTCATGATACTGGACCTAAGCCTATAAAAGACCTTCATCGGTGGTGCCCAGCACCAGGTGGTCACAATACCTAAGACACGCAACAATAGTTCATCCATATGGTCAATCACAAAGAAAGACCCCAATGTGCATCCTTTGCGGTAGCTAACCCGCACACCGTTGAGCAAACACCTACAATGGGTGTGCACCTCCATACATTTGCTTGCAAGCCTTTCTTACATTCATTCATTCATTCATTAATGCATGCATTCATCATCATGTTCCTCTTTCATTATCTTTTACTTTACGTTACATAATAATTCGTTCATTCATTATCATAACACGTAAAGTCATGGGAAAGATAATCATACATCATTATAAGGAACATAAACATATCATTCATATATCATCATGCAGGGCATCATACATACATAACATACATCATGTATAACCATGCAACATCATCATCATCATCATGCACAAACATCAACTTACATAACCCCCGGCAATCTCCTAGGTCAAAGCCTACATTACCTCTTTTTCCCCAAAAAGTCAGAATTTTTCCAAGTGTTCATCCGCATTTCCTATAGTTTATCCGCATTTGCTATAGTTCATCCGCATTGGCCTTATTGTTCATCCGCATTGGATTTACCTCATCCGCATTTAATTTACTTCATCCGCATTTGTCATCCGCATTTGCCTAACTGATCCGCATTTAATATACTTAGTCAATGTTCATCCGCATTGACTCACTTCCTCCGCATTGACTTACTTTACTCATTCGCATTTCCATACTTAATCAATGCTTATCCGCATTGACCTCATCCGCATTGACTTACTTTGCTCATCCGCATTTCCATACTTAGTCAAATGCTCATCCGCATTGACATGCCTCATCCGCATTTCCCAGACTTAGTCATCCGCATTGACATGCCTCATCCGCATTTTCTAGACTTAGTCAAATGCTCCTCCGCTTTTCATGCACTTAGTCAATGTTCATCCGCATTGATTTCATCTGCATTTGACTTATCCATTGGTTAATGTTCATCCGCATTAACCATTTCCATCCGCATTTACTTCCAAACACTTAGGCTGATTTAAAATTTTATCAAGTGAGCCTAAAACATCATATTTGATTTCCATGCACCATTCATCATGTTCTAAGCTTAAATCTTACCCTCTAAGCCTTAGAAAAACATTCATACATCATCAAGCATGAACACATTCAACCATATGGGTCCGAAAATCAATTTAATAAAAACATACATTCATGCATTTCCAGCCCCAAAATCAGTTAATAAAACCTGTTCTAAAGCAGAAATTAACAAGACATCCCTCTCAGTAGAAGGTTTCAATAGGTTGTCTGGGACCATACCTGGGGAACTGTGTGGTCGTGGTGGCAGCCTATCTAAAAACAGCTGATACCAAAACAAGAAAATAACGGTTATATCTATTATCGGTTGGATTGGTAAGCCTCTTGCCATCCGGGTTCCTTTGAGAAGAGGGGCAACAGTCTACAGTTATCCTTAAACTTCCGTGCTTGGTGGAGAACTGAAAGGGATGTTTAGCATGAACAGAACCAGTAAAAGAGGGGTCCTAGAACTCACCTTTGCAGCTTTTGAGTATGGCTTCCTCTAAACTCATGCAAATTGAATTCAACCGTTTAGAAACCCACTAAAAACATACCCAAACACATACAAACACACATAAGCATAAACCCGAGGACATAACCGGATAAGAACATCATAAAAACACGAATTCTCACCTTGAATTCAAATCCTTTCTTCTTCTTCCTTTAAAACCGAGAATTTGCTGCTCTTTCTCTCTTTAAAATCCAAAGATTAGTGGTGTCTGTGACATATGGTCGGCCATACCACCTTTTACACCCACTTTTCAAAGATTTTGTCCTTTTGGACACTTTTTACCCCTAGACGCGGGTTTCATTTCTTTTCCATCTTTTCTTTCACTTTATTCATTCTTTCCTTAACTTTAAAATATCCGGGTGTTACAAGTCCACCCCCCTTAAATAGGTTTCATCCACGAAACCTGTTATTCCTCAAAGAATAGTGGGTAATGCCGTCTCATCTCTTCTTCAGTCTCCCACGTAGACTCAGATCCCTTCCTGTGCTTCCACTATACACGCACAAGGGGAACCACTTTATTCCTCAGCCTCTTTTCCTTTCGATCAATGATTGCCACTGGTTGCTCCACATTATTGAGCCGTTCGTCTACTTCGATATTCTCCAGTGGAACAATCATGCCTTCATCATCTAAGCACTTCCTCAGATGAGATACATGGAATGTTGGGTGAATTCCACTTAACTCATCGGGTAACTCTAGTCTATAGGCTACCTCTCCTACTC
>BJCM01172973.1:0-13249 GCA_018326385.1 Flaveria bidentis
AAACTCACTCTTTATAGCCGTCACTGTTTGATTGAATATTCTAGTATTCTTGCTTAAATTTCGTCTAATTTTTGTACGATTCCGCTGCATATTATAACCTAGTTGATCAAACAGATCGTCGATCACCAACAATGGTTGTTTTTAAGAAAAACTTCTTTAGTGAGAGCAACACCTTCATAGCCCGGTTATTTTTATAGTCAAAGAAAGAAAGAATGAAGTGAAGAAAAAGAAAGAAAAGATATTTTACCCAAGTTAAGGGATAAAAAGTTTCAAAAAGGACAAAAGGTTGGAAAAGTGGGTGTAAAGTGGGCATGGCCGCCCACTCTCTTCTTACACACCCAAATCTTCGGATCTATTATAGAGAGAAAGAAAAGGGTTGAAACTCTTGGTTTTAGAAAGAAGAACAAGAAAGAAGTCAAATTCAAGGTAAGAAATTCATGGTTTTTAAGTGTTCTTAACTGGCCTTGCCTCGGGTGTATGCTTATGTGTGTTGTGTGTGTTCAGGTGTATGTTTTAGTGGGTTTCTAGGTGGTTGAACTCAATTGCAAATGAGTTTAGAAGAAGCCATACTCAAGAGCTGCAAAGGTGATTTCTAGAACCCCTCTTTTACATGTTTTAAATTATTTTGGGGCTAGGTATGCATGTATGAACTTTTTATAAAACTAGGGTTTCATACCCGTATGTTTGAATGTGTGTATGTTGCGGGTATGGTGTGATTTTGATCTATGTTCATGCTTGATGATGTTATGGTTGTGTTTCTAAGGCTCAAAATGTATGATTTAAGCTTAGAACATGATAGATGGTGTTTGGGGACCGATTTATGATGATAAGTGTGACCTAGGCTGCTCATACGCCCACCAGTAGTTCATACGCCTAAGTTTAGAAAACTGCCTAAGTGTTGACAAATGCGGATGAGCATTGAAAAATGCGGATGCGAGTTGACAAATGCGGATGAGCATTGACAAATGCGGATGAACATTGACAAATGTGGATGAGAAAGTCAATGCGGATGAGAAAGTCAATGCGGATGAGAAAGTCAATGCGGATGAGTAAGTCATGCGACTGAGGAAATGCGGATAAGTAAGTTCAGGCGACTGAGGAAATGCGGATGAACAAAAAGAAATGCAGATGAACAAAAAGGGAAATGTGGATGAACACTTAGAATATTTTCTGACCTTTTGGGGAAAAAGTGAAATGTAGGCTTTGACTTGGGAGGTTCCCGGGGGCTATGTAAGTTGACTTTTTGAGGTCACAGATGTTATGTTGGGCATGTTATGATGTATGATTGATGCTTATGCAAGATGGTTTGTATGATGTATGTTATGTATGTATGATGCCCAGTATGATGATGTTGACTGTTTATGTTTGTGTTCCTTGTTATGTATGGTTATTTCCCGTGGCTTTACGTTGAATGTGAATGAAATAAAAGTATTATGTAACGTAAAGTGGAAGATAATGAAAAGAGGAACGAAATGAAAGAATGCATGCATTAATGAATGAACGAATTAAAGAAAGGCTTGCAAGCAAATATATGGAGGTTCACACTCAATGAGGAGTGTTAGCTCAACCGTGTGCGAGTTAGCTACCCCATGAGGATGCACACTGGGGCTTAATCCGTGTGATTAAGCAAATGTATGGAGGTTCACACCCAATGAGGGGTTGTCAGCTCAACTGTGTGCGGGTTAAATACCCCATGAGGATGCACAAAGGGGTTCAATCTTTGTGATTGACCATATGTATGGGGTCCTTGTCGCTTAACCCTAGATGAATTGCTTGGTGCTCTAGAGGAAGGTTAAGCACGTGACAGGACCTAGATGGAAATGAAAGATAATAAATGTACGAAATGAACGATGATGAAGATAATAAATATGATTGAATGAAAGTAAAGAACGGCTTTAAACGAAATATAAAGTATGTTTTATTATAAAACTAGAACTCACTCAGCAACGCTGACTTTTTATGCATTTTTTAGTTGGCAGGTGAGCATTGCTGAGGATGGCGTGGGGCAGCTACTTGGCATTTTGGATGGCATTCTTTTGTTAATGTTTTTGCATTGTAATGCGAACAAAGGAAATTGTGTAACGAATGTTGTATTATTTTGCAAAAGCATTTATAATGAAAATGTTGTTTTTTAATGTTTCGGCTGCAATGTTTATTTCAAGTTAATGTAATTATATGTTTTATGAGCAATAATTGGCCAGCTGTAAGCGTCCCGGGAACGGAGCCTTACATAACAAGGGCCGCCCATTTATTCGTGTCCATGGTCGATACTAGGCTTACTTTCTATACTATACGCGACCGGTACGCTTGCCGAGTGTGTTGTTGAAGAGTGAGTTGTTTCAATATTTAAAACTTGGTTTTTATAATTAAAGATATATTTTCGCACATCAATTTTTTCGCGTTGTTTCCGGGGACACGATATAGGCGACTCTGAAAACGACTAGAGTGGGGGTCTAAGCACCCTTGTTTGCTTTTTTTTTGTTTGCTTAGTTTTTTTTATTTTTATTTTTTATTTTTAGGAATTTTTAGTTTCTTTTTATTTTTTTGTTTATTTGTTTCTTAGGCTTAGTTCTTTATTTGCATGCTTTTGGATTAATTTTTACTTTATTTTCATTGCATTTTCTCATTTAGTCTCTTTAGTTGTATGCAAAATATTCATCGGACCCGATCTACTGGTTCTGCTAAGTTCGAGGGACTTTCTGACCCAGAGTGTTTGTTTCGTAGGAGACATATTTTTCTTGTTGCTGAGGAGATGGCAGGTGTACCACCAAGGAGGACTCTTTCTGACTACGCCAAACCCCCTGCTAATGGAGGAGTGTGAGCCCCTGTGATACCACCGACCATCGATGCGAATAATTTTCTGATCCTTTCTTATGTTCTTTCCATCATTTCAATTCCATGGCTATCTCACGAGAACTTGCACACTCACATCAATCGGTTTCAGCGTGTCTATGACACTTTCAAAATCAATGGTGTGATGATGATGTGCACCTCACGCGTTTGTTTCCTTTCTCACTGTTGGACAAAGAAACCACTTGGCTTGAGTCCTTACCACTTGGTTCTATCACCATTTGGGATGGTATGAAGGAGAAGTTATGTAAGGATTCTAATAAGTTTGATGCAGTCAAAACATTCAATGCATCCAAAGTCTCTCCGCATGCATGCACTGAAGTACTGAAGTAGAAATGCATCAGAAGTTTTACATCTCACACAAGAAATATTCTAAGTATAAAATCTTCCAAATCCAAGACCAATATCTTCCGAAGCCAAATATGAAGTCTTCCGAAGTTTCAAAGACAAAGTCTTCCGAAGCCAGTTTATGAAGACAGATTTCTTCCGAAGACTTTTATGTACATGCTATTATGTGATGTAATTTTCCAAAAAGCTAGACCACCTTTCCGCTACAAATCTGTTTGACTCACCAACTTTCATAAGTTGGTGAAAAAGGTCCATGCTTTTGGTAAACTATACATTAAGGTCTTGAGTCTAAGCTTTATAATTTATGTACTTTATCCTTTTTGTAATATATTAGGATGTAAGCTATGGCATGTCATAGTCACAAGTCAAAAGGCAATCTACCTTTTGACTTTACATTTGATTTTGTTGTCTAGTCTTATGTATCCAACTGGCTTTCAAAGTATGGCTGATTGTAGGATGTAGTATATGAATCTCAAGTACTTGTAACTTTCCATAAGGCTTTTGTAACACTTTGTAATAGAATTTGAGAAGCAATATATAGCATTCTTGAAAACCAAATACTTGTGTTGTTTGTTATCTTGTTCTGTCTCTCATTTACTTGTGTTCTTAGCATTCTTTACTTTAGTCAACCAGTTCCCTATTTGATCTGTTAAGTGTTCTAAAGAACTCTCCTCAATTGTGTTGTTGTGTTATAAAGTGCATCACCCATTCTAAAGGTCCTGCATTTGGTATTAGAGCATTTCAGGCTCTTGATATAAGATCTCACATCATAAGATCCCTCACACACACAAAACACTTAACAACTCAAATGGCAGGTATCACTAAGGCTGATATGGAAACTGGAACTATGACAAAGTCTCCACTCATCACTCCGGAAGACTTTGATACTTGGTGTCAAAGAATGAAAGGCTTTATCAAGTCTCAAGCCTCCAGGATGTGGGACTCTGTTGTTGAAGGACCTTACATACCAAGCACCTCTTCTGCTACTAGTGGTGGTATGATTCCAAATGTTGTGGCTGATTTTTTTGATGAAGACAGGAAGAGAATGGAGATTGATCAAAAAGCCATGGCAGCCCTTCAAACTGCTCTTCCAAATTCCATCTACAGAGGCTTTAAGAAGTGCAAGACTGCCAAGCAACTATGGTAAGTACTGAAGCTTATCTATGAAGGATCCAATAAAGCAAAGGAGAACAAGAAGGATCTCCTCAAGCAGCAGTTTGAAAACTTCACCTTTAAAACATGCAAAACTCATCTTGTAACTATGGTAAGTACTGAAGCTTATGTATGAACCTTAAGACTCTTACTCTAACTGTGTTGTATGGTATTCTCAGTGGATAACAGATGGAGATGAACATACAAAACTCATCTTGTAACTCCAGCAATCAAATGGGTTCAGCCTTTCATGTGATTGAAAGGGATAGCATAGAATCTCAACATCATCTCATATGCTACCCTGACAACTCACAAAAAGGTCCATTCATCACCTTCCCAGAGACTCCAAGAGAAAGCTACACTCAAGGAGGCCCTTCCAAGAGACAAGTTCTTCTCAGGCCTTTGTTTCTGGTGATGAATCCACAAGCAACTTTCTCTTTACCCTTTAAGACTTGGACTGTATCCATCCGGATGATCTTGAGTATATGGAGATAGTTCAGTAGATGGATCTTCTCACTCACAAAGCCAAGAAATTCTACAAGAGGACAAGGAGGAATTTTCCTAGCAATACAACCAATAGAACATTTGGGTTGGATAAAAGCAAGGTACAATGTTACAACTGTAAATAGATAGGACACTTTGCTAGAGAGTGCAAGGCACCAAGAACAAGTGCTGGCCAGACTCAAGCCAGACCAAACTACATTAAGAGAGTTCCCTAGAATGAGAAGCCAAAGTAGCAAGTTGTTGTTGCTATTGAATAGGAGGCTTTGACTGGAGCTTTCAGGTGGAAGAAGCATCTCCAAACCAAGCACTCATGGCTGACCACGATGAAGCCAAGGTATTGGAACATCTTTTCATTCCAGAATGTATTGCTAAAGTTAATTGATACATGCCCTACAACTTAGAGATGAGATTGATCTTGAGTCCTTGAATATCTTAAAATCTAATTTTAAAAAGGCTGAAATTGATTATAAGTTAAAGATAGAGGACTTAGAGAAAACCATTTCAGTTCTTAAACATGAGCACACCAGTTATAGGACTCAGATCGAGGATCTCATAACCAAGTTGACTGAATGCCAGGTTGAGCTTGTAATCAGCAAAGCCAAGGACAGAAAATGTGTTCTTGAAGAAGAGACCTTCAAGAACATGATATCCTCATCCTTGCATGCAAAAGTTTGTTATCAGAATAAGCAAGGACTGGGATCTTATTAGATAGCTCCTCCACAAAGAATCTTCTTAGTAAGATCTTCTAGGTGTGGGACTTGTGAAGATGAGCTTCCCCTCATAAACCCTTTAACTGAAGAGGATGAAGGGGAGATGATGAAGAATGGCTCTGAGAAGAGTGAAAAAGAGCATTCTAAGAAGGGTTATCATCTCTTTGAGGAGAGTAAAGCTATTAGGATGAGCATGTCCAAGAGAAAGAACTTGATTAGAAAGAGCAAGAGAAAGGCAAAGAAGGCTCAAGAGATCAAGGCCACTTTCAACTCTGCCCAGAAACAAGTCTTTATTTCTGCATGGATTTGAAGTGGTTAAAGCTGAGGACACAAACTTGAACTCCAACAACAAGAGTTCTAGTTCATGTCCAAATCATCCCAACATCAAGAAGAAGGCTGATAAGTTGTGCACCACTATTGTACAACATGAACCATCAAGCTCCAAAGGTAGTTCAAAACCCACAAGAATTGCCACATCATCTTAGAAGATGAAGATGGAGAGTGAAAGTGATCAAGTTTAGCCTTGCTCTCAAAAGAATACTCCTAGAAAGAAGAAAATGGACGGTGTTATGTGTGGGAGTACCTCTCACTTTGCTAAGGATTGTGTTTACAATCCAAAGAGTACTCTCCACATCACAAAGAAAGAAACTTCTAAGAGTCTAGAGAAGAAGAAGCAAGCTTCGAAAGGAAAATATTTTCCTTTCAGAAGCTCTAAAATGAAGAAGAAGACAAGTGGAAACTTGTCTTCGGAAGAAACTTTGGTCTCGGAAGGAAGGAATACTTCCGAAGTACTGAAGCCTGCTGCAGTAAAAGCAAGATCTTCCAAAGGCCCAATCATCAAAACTTCTGAAGTCAACAAAACTTCCGAAGTATTGAAGGTCAAGTCTAAGCTTCCAAAGGTGGTGTGGAAGTCAAAGAAAGACCAAGTGGCTGAGCGTCCTTCATCAACTTCAGGAAATGATCCCTCTAGCATGACTATAGTATCAATTATTGTTGCATTTTCTTCAACTTCTTTTGATGAGCCCAAGACCAATGAGGCTTGGGTTTCCAAATGTAACAAACCATCTCTTTTGTGCAGGAACAACTCAAGGCAAACAAGAATGTATGGATCATTGACAATGGTTGTTCTAGGCACATGACAAGAAATAGGTCACTACTCCAAAAGTTTAAAAGGAATTGATGGAGGACTAGTTTCTTTTGGAGGAGATGCAGGAGGTTACATTATAGGAAGGGGCAAGGTCATAAATGGTAAGCTCAGCATTGAAAAGGTAAATGTTGTCAAATAGCTTGGGCACAATCTTCTGAGTGTATCCCAATTTTGTGATCAGAGTCATAACATGCTCTTTACTGAGCATGAGTGCATTGTTCTCAAGCCCGAGGTGGTCATTCCTCATGAGCATATCTTGCTCAGAGCCCCCAGGAGAGGGAACATGTACAAGATGGATGTGCAAGAAACATCTCACTCAGGAGAAGTTTCATGCTTTCTGTCTAAAGCAAACAGTGATGAGCATTTCCTCTAGCATAAAAGAATGTGCCATGTAAACTTTAAAAACATGAATAAACTTATAAGAATGATTTGGTAACCGGAATGCCAAAGAAAGAGTTTACAAGTGATGATCATTGTGTGGCATGCCTGAAAGGGAAGCAACACAAGGTATCAAACAATTCAAAGGAAAGAAATTCCATCATTAATCCCCTACACTTGTTACATATGGATCTCTTTGGCCCCACTAGTGTAATGAGTCTAGGAAGGACCTCTTACTGTTTAGTGATCACAAATGACTTTACGAGATTCACATGGGTTTTCTTCCTTAGAACTAAGGATGAGACTCCTGAGATTCTAAAGAATTTCATCTTAAAGATTGAGAATCAATGTGATCACGAGGTCAAAACCATAAGATGTGATCAACGAACTGAATTCAAGAACCAAATCCTTGATACATTTTGTGATGAAAAGGGCATTACAATACAATATAGTGCTCCCAGGACTCCTCAGCAAAATGGTGTTGCTGAGAGGAGAAAAATTGACACTGATTGAAGCTGCAAGAACTATGTTTTCTGACTCTAAACTGTCCATCACCTTTGGGCTGAGGCAGTCAATACTGCCAGCTATGTGCAAAACAGAGGTTTAGTGGTTAAGACTCATGGTAAGAACCCTTATGAACTTTGGCACAAGAGGAAACCTTTCATTGGTTTTCTCAGGTCATTTGGATGTCCTTGCACCATCTTGAATGCCAAAGATCAAATTGCCAAGTTTTCTGAGAAATCAGATGATGGACACTCTTTTACTCTTCCCAAGCTAAGGCTTATAGAGTATACAATCTCAAAACTAGAATAGTTGAAGAGTCAGCCAATGTGACCTTCAGTGAGCACACTCCCAGTGTGAAAGGTTCTGGTCCTGATTGGCTATTTGATCTTGTGAGCATGTTTCAGGATCTACAGATATATTACCTATAGGTGATCTTGATCCAAGATTTGAGCTAAGTAGACCTTCAAGCTACACATCTTCAACTCCAGTGGTAACAAATCCTGCAAATGATGCTTCTACTAGCACATCAATGACAAATCCCGCTGATGCTTCTGGAGTGCCTTCAAATTCCAGCTTAGAGGCACACAACACAGAAGAAGGAGCTTGAAATGCTGGAGAGCATGGTGGTGGTGACAGTGATCAGTAATTTCTTGATACTGATAATCAATCCATTAATGACAACATCAATGATATCACACACTCATTTCCAAATCTGAATTTCTCTAATCTTGATATGTCTAAGCAACTTGTTGTGATCCCTTAGGTAAAGATCCACAAGTCTCACCCTTCCACCAACATCATTAGAGATGTTGATACAGGGGTAAGAACAAGAGGACAAACCCATGATGCAAATTTTTGTCTTCACTCTTGTTTCTTATCCCAAATAGAGCCAAAGAAAACAAATGAGGCTTTTATGGATGGAAGTTGGGTTGAAGCTATGCAAGATGATCTTCTTCCATTCAAAAGGCAGAAGGTTTGGAACTTATGTCCTCTTCCTCATGGGAAGACTACTATAGGAACCAAATAGGTGTTTAGAAATAAGAAGGATGATAGAAGACTTGTCATCAAGAACAAGGCTAGACTAGTTGTTCAAGAGTATACTCAAGAAAAAGAAATTGACTACACAGATGTCTTTGCTCCTGTAGCAAGACTTAAAGTTGTCAGGATATTCCTAGCTTTTGCTGCATCCAAGAACTTCAAGGTTTACTAGCTTGATGTCAAGTGTGCTTTACTTTATGGGGTGATTGATGAAGAGGTGTATGTCAAAAAACCACCTGAGTTTGTAGATCCTGATCATCCTGATTATGTTTGCAAGCTTGATAAGGCTCTTTATGGGCTGCACCAAGCTCCAAGGAAGTGGTATTAGACTCTATCATAGTATATTTGTCAGCATGGCTACAAGAGGGGTACGATTGATGGAACTCTCTTCATCAAAGGAACATGAAATAACATTATGCTAGTTCAAGTACATATGGATGACAATATCTTTGGGTCAACGAATTCAAAGCTTTGCAAAGACTATGAAAAGCTGATGAAAGACAGGTTTGAAATGAGTGCCATGGGGGAACTCAATTTCTTTCTAGGAATTCAAGTGAAGAAAGTTGACAATGGAATCTTCATAAGTCAGTCAAAGTATGTTCAAGACACACTTAAAAGATTCAACATGACTGATTGTAAGGTTGCTAAGACACCCATAGCTAGAAACCACTCCCTTGGACCTGATCTTGAGGGGGAGTGTGTTGATGAGCATCTCTTTAGGTCAATGATTGGGTCTCTTATGTATCTTATAGCTAGCAAGTCTGATATCATGTTTGCCACATATATTTGTGCAAGATATCAAGCGAACCCCAAGATGTCACACCTAATCACTATCAAAAGAATTCTAAGATATCTCAAAGGTGTTCCATCACTTGGTCTTTGGTATCCAAAGAACTTTGATTTCAATCTGTATGCCTATACAGATAGTGACTATGGTGGCTGCAACATGACTGCAAAGTCTACATCAGGGGGTTGTTAATTTCTTAGTGGAAGGATAGTCTCTTGGCAATGTAAGAAACAATCATGTGTATCTACATCAACTACTGAGGCTGAATACATTGATGCCGCAAGCTGCTATGCTCAAGTGCTTTGGATTCAAAATCAGATGTTAGACTATGGTTTCAACTTTAAGGAGACTCCTATCCACATAGACAAGAATAGTGCTATCTCAATCATAGAAAATCCTGTGCAGCACTCAAGGACAAAGCACATAAATATCAGGTATCATTTGAGTAGAGATAACTTTGAAAAGGGATTAATCAAACTAGTCAAAGTTAACACAAATGAACAATATGTTGATCGGTTCACCAAAGCTTTTGATGAACAAAGATTCAAATATGTTGTATCAGCTATTGGGATGATTAACTTTGAGTAGCTTTTCTTAAAACTTAATCATATTATTTCTAAACATGTGTATCCTAAGTTTTCTATTTCACCACCTTTATAAGCCTTTGTTCTCTTTAGAAGTAAAATCTTTTTAAAATACTTTCCTTAGAATTTTGAAAATTTTGATCTCTTTATCCTTCGAAAGATTTAAAATTACCTTCAGAAGAAACTTATGTCTTAACAAACAAATATCTACTTAAGTAGTTTTACTTTTGGAAGAAATTTCTGAAATATCTTCCGAAGCTTAAAATCAACTTAAATACTTGTATGTTTCATAAGAACAAATTTTCTTCCGAAAGCAATTTTTCTTCGGAAATTTTTATTCTTATTTGAATAAATACTCTGAGTATAAATCTCTTCCGCAGCAAAATTCTCAAAAATCTTTGAAATATCTTTCAAAGTCAATTTGCCTTCGGAAGCTTTTCTTCAAGAACTTCCAAAGCAAAATAACCTTTGAAAGATTTCTCGGCTACCAAGAAAACTACTTTTTGGGCAAAAGAAAACTACTTTTTCAGAGGTGGGACCGACTTCCGGATTTCAAAGTTTATCCTCTTTCATTAACTTCGTCTCAAATTCTTTTCACATATAAACCCAACGGTTCCCCCCTCTTTCACTGTCTTCTTTATTTGCACTATTTCTCTAACCTAAATTCTCCCAAACCGCCTTTGTTCTTCATCTTTGTTCGCCCTTAAGCTTCTCAAAATGGCCAATCTAAATCTCTGAAACAATCCTGATTTCTCCATGCAACTTCACAGGCAACACAACCAGGTTGCTCTGTTGAACTCTGAGAAAGATGATAGTTTCTTAGAGGTTTGTCGTTTTCTGGCTCTGTCAAACTATTTCACCTCCCCTACCATTGATCCTGCTATTTATGAGAATCACTTGCTTGAATTTTGAAAGACCTACCAAGTGGTCATTATGGATGGGGAAAAGGCATTATCTGCTATAGTGTAGGGAAGAACAATCTTCATCACAAGAAATATTCTTAAATTAGGAAACAAGTAATATTCTTAAATTGGGACAGATGAAGCCCGACATCTTAAAAATCTTGAAAAAGCCAACTGTTGGCTTCTCAGGGGTAGAAACAGCCCTTGTCCCCAAAATGTTAGAGCTCATTGCTCAAGGTGACAACCTAGCAACACAAGCTAGTGTTAAACCCATACCTTCTACCTCCCAACCACCAAAAAGACCTCAAATCACCCTCACTTACAAAAGAAAATCCAAACGAACCCTTACTCAAGCTATTGAGTCTGTGTAGGCCCCCATACATTCACCCATATGGGAAGAAGTGGATACTAGAGCTCCCACTTCTCCTGAGGAGCAAACCACTCCAATCTCTTCAAGGATTAGTGCTGAGGTTCCTCATGCTCAGCCTAATGAGCTCACAAGCCCATCTTCCTTAAGCCTTCACTCTGAGTCTCAACACTCAGGTGAACAACCTTTAGGGGATAGTTACCATCCCTAGCCTCTAGACTTAAACCACCCAATTCTCAACCTTGACTTCTATACTGATGAAGATTTAGGTTTCAGTGAGTACCTTGAGTCTCTCTACTCCTCCCCTATTCAAATAGAGTTGAGTGCTCCTGAGTCACCTATGTCTAGCCCACATTAGTCACCTATTACTGAGGTGGATACTTCTGAACCTATTCAGAATATTCATATGGAAGAGGCTCTCTCTTCAGCCCATAGACACTTCAACTGAAGTTATGAATGAGCATAGGAAAACCAGTAGCCAAGAACTTCATGCTGGTAGTGAAAGAGAAGACTTTGGTCCAATTCTCTCATCCCCCATGATTCTTCTCATGAAGATAAGGGGAATCTGAGCCTGAAGGTGCAAAAACTGTCAAAACCATGCACCTACCTAGTCTCCAAGGTTAGTCGTCTTGAATCTCAGGTGACTACCTTGTTGGATTCTTTTTGCCCAAGACACATAGAACATTGATGTGGTTAGTACGTTATGATCCAAGTCGGGTCATACCTAATAACAAGCTTAGCAAACACCAATTAATATTTATTTGATGATATGATCATGCAATTAAATAAATACACCAATTTAGAAAATGGGTTTTCTATTTGAGATTGAACAATTTATAGGGATATTTTGTTCATAGGTATTGTTTGTAATGTTATTTAAGTTAGTTAAATAACATCAAATAATAAAGGAGTGTGTGTGAGTTATACAATTAAAAGGTTAATTATATAACTCAATTAGTGACTAGTTAACATTATAAAAAATAGGTGTTTAAGTTTTAGGGGGAAAAACCCATTTTGAGTTAGTTACATTCATATGAACATGATGAATGTGGCGCATTAGAGTAGAGGTTTGCTGAAAAATTGTCTAATTGTTAGGCGTTTGACTATTGTTTAGTCGCATTAACATTGTTTAGGCGTTTTTAGTTCATACGTTTGACTACTGTTAAAGAGTAAAAGTCCAGACGTATCATCACTGTGAGGCGTATTAGAACTGTTTAGACGGTTGACAACCGTTGTGGCGCATTACAACTGTGTAGGTGCATTATAACTGTTCGGGCGTTTTACTACTGTTTAGACGCATCAACTTAGGCGTTTTGGAAAAATTTTCTAAGGCATTCCCTTAGACGTCTCTCAACTTAGGCGCATTAACTGTTTGGGAGTTTGATTACTGTTCAGGCGCATCACCCTTGATTCTTAAAATTTTTTTAAGAAAATTTTTCAAAAACTTTTTCATTTCTTTTCTTAATTCAAAATCTAAGAAAAACAACAAAAATATAATAATGGTGAAATCAAAAGATTGTAAAAATAAAGTTCCAAAACTTAAAAATAGAGTTGATTTAAAAAATTGGTCTCTTAGGTTAAAACATCCTTTAAATTCCATTGACACTGATCTTTGGAAATCTATAGAGAAAGCACCATACATTCCTATAATCACTGATGGGCCTGACAGAGGGTTTGATTATACTAAAGATTCTCAAGAAACCTATCCTGAAGATGGTCTTCAAGGAGATGATTTGAGAAGAGTAAAGAATGATATCAAAGCATATTCCTTGATGTTTAAAAGACTACCTCTGGAAGTTCTTGCAAGGCTTGATGGATATCAAACTGGATACACCATGTATAAAGCCTTAAAGACCATTTGTGAAGAAGGCAAGAAGATTCAAAATCTCAAGAAACAAAAGTTGAAAAGGCAATTAGAATTGTTTCAACATTTGTCTAGAGAAACCATAAATCAGATGATGAACAGATTTGTTCAACT
>BJCM01173019.1:0-25553 GCA_018326385.1 Flaveria bidentis
GTTTAGTCCCCGTTCTTAGCCCTCGGGTTTCCAAATTTGTTTCGGTTGAAAACGACATTGATTAGGCTCGTTATATTAATGACAAAAATGTAATTAATGGTATTTGAAACTTGAAAATGGTTTTATTTATAATAATAATATGTATATAATGGTGTATTTTATGGTGATGATAGTAATATGGGTAAAGGTTTTAAATGACAGTAATGTAATGACAAAAGCATAAGCATATCCACACAGGTAGTTCATAAAGGTGAGGAATGACCGATTAACGAAAAGATGACGGAAATACGTCAATAGACGGACCTTTGGTGACGGATGTCACATTTAATCACTTTGGTCACTACAGACGGTAGGACTGTCTGCATGACCTGGTGTACTTCATCAGCAATCGCCTCCCTAGCTGAGGCATTCAAACTAGCATTCTCATTCTCTTCACTCCGGCCATGAACCTCAGGGTTCTCATGGGTCATCTCAGGATCCTTGGCACTACTTCTAGTCACACATGGACGGCCTCTGCCTCTAGGAGTCTTGGAAGATTTCTGCCCAACCAACTCTAACACACTATAAGATTCAAACACCAACACGGTCATTTAGGGTAATAACTCAGTTTATGTCAAGTATAGTAAGTCCCTAATTATAGTGGCTAGTTGTGATTAGCCACTTACTTTACTCATCATACCCCAAGCATTTCCTATCATGACTACATCAGCATTTAAATCTACACAAAAGCACACTAGCCACATAACATGCGCACATAATACCGGTTAACGTTAACTTACTTTAAACGTTAAAATAAAACATTTACCTGCAGGCACGTAGCTACTAGGACTGGCATCCCTTTCCTTTTAGTCCCATTCTTAGTTTAAGTTAAGGTTTATTTTGAAATTTTACCCATTTCGCTTAAACTTTGGCTCTGATACCAACTTGTAAGGCCCCGTTCCCGGGACGCTTACAGTTGGTCATTCATTGCACATAAAACACTATAAAATGTACATTTATTTTGCAGTGGAATTTAAAACTTTCATTAATAACAAAAAACATGTCATTTCATTCATTTACAACATTTGTGTTCATCTCAAAATACAAAGACATGTCAAAATACGGATGCCAGCCTCGAAATGCTCCCAGTAGCTTATGCATCCATGCCTGCAACTCCTCAGTATCAACATAATACCTGCCAACTATCATACATACAAAAGTCAGCGACGCTGAGTGAGTTCTAGTTTTATAATAAAACATACTTTTCTTTCGTTAAAACCGTTCTTTTACTTTCTTTCAAAATCATAATACATTTACATTCATTCGTGATCATACATCATACGTACACATAGATAATATCGTTATTATCTTCATCATTACGTTCGCTAACTTTCGTTCATTCAACGTATTTCATTATCTTTCACTTCTCTCTCATGATCCGGTTAGACTTTACCTTCTTCGTGGCACTCAGCCACGATTACTGAAGTCGAATGACACGGGTCTGCATCGTATATTATTATGATAATTCATTAACGTTCATTTCATACGTTCATTCTTTTCATACATTTCTTCGCTCATTACTCTTCATTACTCGAATCTTGTCTCATGCAATATCCGCGACTCATGCTCGAAAGCTGATGATGTGCCGGGACCTGTACACAAACCCCCAACTCATGTTCGAAGACTGACACGGCACCGGGATACGCGACAAAGATCCCATTCGAGTCAATCACAGGGATTGAACTCTATCTGAGTCTGTTGCAACACAAAGTCGCTCACCTCATTATCTCGTCTCATGCAATACTCCCGACTAATGTCCGAAGACTGATACTGTGCCGGGGGCCTGATAAACATACCCCCGACTTATGTCCGAAGACTGACACAGTACCAGAGTACGCGACACAGATCTCATCATCCGTTTTGTCTCATGCAATACCCCGACTCATGTCCGAAGACTGATACTGTTACGGGGCTTGATAAACAAACCCCCGACTCATGTCCGAAGACTGACACAGTACCGGGGTACGTGACATGGATCTCATCGTCCGTTTTTTCTCATGCAATACCCCGACTCATGTCCGAAGACTGATATTGTGACGGGGCCTGATAAACAAAGCCCCGACTCATGTCCGAAGACTGACACAGTACCGGGGTACGCGACACGGATCTCATCATCCGTCACCTTCATGTTCACCATTTGTTATCTCATGTGTTCATTTGGTACTTTATCATTATCTTTCACTTCGTTACATAATATTTTACGTTCGTTAATTTATTCATTCATACATCACACCACGTAAAGTCATACATAATGTATTATAAAACATAATACGTACGTTTTGAAAACTCTTTAACGAAGATAGATAACACATCATACCCACATACGCATCATAATTCAC
Organism: Flaveria bidentis; assembly: GCA_018326385.1. Lineage (NCBI taxonomy): Eukaryota > Viridiplantae > Streptophyta > Magnoliopsida > Asterales > Asteraceae > Flaveria > Flaveria bidentis. Next base: position 2,379 of record BJCM01173019.1, read on the forward strand.
CACATCACCATGCACACATCAAGCATAAGTCATCATATCATATCAAGGCCTATCTCCCCATATTAACCCTTAAAACCCACTTAGAAAGCCCTAAGTCCAAATTGGGCGCATGGGACCCTCCAGGCGCATGAGCATAAAAATTCTAAGTGTAAAACAGTCTGGGCGCATGGCATTATTTGGGTGCTTTTGCCCTGTTCAGGCATTTTGCCACTATGCAGGCGCATGGCACTTGTTCAGGCGCATCACCAACACTTAGGCGTTTTGTCACTTGGGCGCATGGGCACTATTTAGGCGCATGGCCCACTCTTGGGCGCATGGCCAACTTAGACGCATGGCCACATGCTGGGCGCATGGGCCATTGTTTAGGCGCATGACCCACTCTTGGGTGCATGGCCAACACTTAGGCGTCTCGCCAACATGCTGGGCGCATGGGCCACTGTTTAGGCGCATCAGAACCTTCTGAAATATTTTCTATGCTAACAACATCACCCAATTATCATTCTAATGATACTTAAGCACAGATCTAACATACTAAGGACATCTAAGCATGATAAACAGCAACTCTAACCCATAATCATACTCTAAAACATGCATACAGACATAAATCATTTCAAACATAAGGCTGAAACTCACGATTTTACTTGAAAACATTCCTTGGTATGCATAATAGCTCCAAAAATGTTGAAAATCAGTAAAAGAGGGGTTCTAGAAACTCACCTTAAGCAGCCTTTGAGCAACACACTTCCAGTTCGAGACCCACCTTTGATTCAGCTCCTGAATCCCAAAAACAAACATTAAACACCAAAAAATTCGGTCAAGAACTCGAAGCCCAGCTAAAACCGAGCTCATAGAAGAGAAGACTTACCTTTGCAGCTGCTTCTTCCTCTTTCTCTCTCTAGAACCGAGAGCTTTCTCTCTCTTCTTTCTTCCTTTCAGCCGAATGAAGAGGGTGAAGAAGGGATGGGTGGTTATGCCCCTTTAAACCTTAGAATAATAAGATTTTGTACTTTGTACACTTTATCCCCCTCCACTTGTGCTCATTGTCTATTCTTTCTATTTACTTTTCTTTCCCTTTCGTTTAAATAGAAATTCGGGGTGTTACAACGTGGATTTTGAGGGTGTGACAAATTATCGTAACCATAATTCAACCTTAAACCAAAGAAATCTATGTTTAACAAAATGGGCAAAAGTAACATGATTACTCAACCAAAATATATTAACAAGACAAAAACAATAAAGACTATTATAGAGTCAAATCATAACTGCAATTATCAAAAGATGTTGGACATATAAAAATCATCATGTGAGTTAGTTCTTCATTTTATAATTGTTTTGACTAAAATAACTCTGATGTTGAAAAGGTAACGGAAAATATTAACCGTGTTAGTTAGATGCAGTCAAATGGATTCAAATGGTAAGTTTAATGAAACCTTTGAATGCAAATGATAAAATTTTTAAACTTTTGAAATTAATTGGTAATTTCTATGAAACCTTATTAATTCTATTTAATATATATGTTGTAACATTATAATAATGTTGTTGAAAAACCCAAACAACTCCCTTACATCAGAATATTAATTGCTATTATAGTTAGCTTGATTTATTGAAAATTGTGGATGGTAAATGTTTAATTGAACAAGTTGCATTATCTTATCCATAACAGTTATGTAGTCAAAATTTTCCAAAAAAAGTTTAATAAGGGCTTGATAAGGTGTTAAATGGAGTTCAAGATTCAAGAAGCAAAGTGATTGGTCAGAGCCGGCTCAATTGTTTTAGGGCCCCGAAGCGAAGTGTAAACCCGGGGCCATTTTCAATAGTTATTGTTATGAGCCATCCTCTTTTATTCTACCTTAGGAACAATAATTAATTAGAAAGTTAATAGTTTGAGAAGTTAACTATGATGTCTAGTCTAATTTTCTTTTTTCTTTTCTAAGACACTTAATTTGTAATATTTTTTTAAATTTTGATTTAACCTGATAGCAACTAATAACTAAAAGTAACAACTATAATCTAAATAACAAACTGATCTTTCTTCTATAATAAAAATGTATTTTAAGACGACACATGTAAACACCACAATCATTCTCATCAAAATTTCTCGCCTCTCTCTCCTATTAAATAATTACCTTAATTACTAATAATATTATTTAATATTTTTTAATTTATTAAATTAAGAAATAGATCTATTCAATAATGTTATTTCTAATTAAGAAAATAATTTAAAACAAATTTCCAAAAAAATGTTATAGATGTTTTACTACTTATAGTAATTTCTTATAATTTTAGTCATATCATATCTTAAAGTATCATTTTATAATTAATAATTTGTATTAACTTTTTATTAAATTTTTATTTATTCAACATGTGTAACACACGAGTTTATTAAAGCTAGTACCTAAATATAACAACTATAATCAAAGTATCCGGTGTTCTTGTTGATAACCTTAATCCAATTAAGCAATAATCAAAGATTGTAATTACTATAAAACAACATATATGCTATGCCTGTTGGAAGAACTTAAATTGGCTAACTTGTAATTTCATATTTGTAACTCAAATCTATGATAAAATGATAACCTGAACACCAAAGTCACTAAACAACATACGGCAACTCAAAAAACTTATTCAATGCATACCTAAAAGCTAAATTCCTAAACTACAATAGTTAAATCAAATACGTAATTCACTAAGCAAACTAAATTCCTAATTCAACAGATTGTAAATAAATGATTTAATGGTAATTTATTTAGACTAAACACCTAATTCACTAAACAACATAATTTAAATCATTGAATAGCCCTAAACAAAAGTAAACAAATTGTAATTCAAAACTCAAATTAGTAAAAAATAAGATTGAAATTTCTCACAGCTTGTAACTCAAATCATGAAATCAATTCATACTTGAATAGTTGCTCACACAACCCATTGCTGGATGAAAAGGAGGTGAATCGGTGACGAATTCAAGCAGCAATGATTCTCTAGTATGTGCTCACAAATGGAGATAATGAGAACTACAAAAGAAATTACATTTCGAATTTGGGTACTCATCCCTCGGCACGTCGCTATCCTAAAAAAGTTGGGGGCCTCCTAAACATGGGGGCCTAAAGCAACCCGCTTCACATGGTTTATACTTGGGCTGGCCCTGTGCTTGATAAGGTGTGAGGCAGGGTACGATGCGATTGATGAGGTGGAATACGTAAGACGTGCGTTAGGTGAACGAATCGGGCATACATGGGGTGTTGTTAGAAAAGTGAAAAACATGACACTTGACATGGCATCTTTGTCTTCATCAACACCACGAGATCTTCAACAATGCAACAAGTCCAACAACAATCGCAACAACATATGCAACGGTGGATTGAGTATATGAACCAATTCCATGCCATGAATCCTGGTTTCAACTTCCCGCTACTACCTTTGTTTAATCCATCACCAAACAATTAACTGAACAATGAAAATGAAGACGATTTAGTAATTATTTCTTTTGGTGATCAACTGATCTTTTAAAATATTCCACTTTTAATCTATAATTCGCGTTATGTTTTTTAATATAAATATTTAGTTTCTGCATTGTAGTGTTTTGATTTTTATGTTTTAGATGAATATATGGTTATTGATATTGCACAGCATTGTCCCAAAAAAAAAACAATACGTATACCAAGGACGCATTTTTCGACTACTTGGCATCTACACAAGAAATTAACAAAACATAAAAAAAAAACATTTTTTTTTTAAATATAATCCGGAAACTTGTCAACGGCTCAAGAAATTAACAAAAAGCTAGTAAAAGTTAAAGTAAATATAAAATCTATTCCCGATGACATTTTGTACTTTTAACAATGAATATGTACCGAGGAAATTTTAGCAAGGACATGTTCTTGTCACACGCTATGCCAAGGACATTCAGGGTTTTAGCAAGGCCTTTGATCTTGTGAAAAGCCTTATAAACCATGGCCTTGTATACATGAGTTCAGCACATGGCCTTTTGAATCAGTTCAGGACCACCATCACACTGTAAAAGTCATAATGAGTTTGATAGATTATATTTGCGTCTATCTATACAATGGATCATAATTAACGGGTCTTATAGGATCATATTTACGTGTACTTAATGAGCAATATTTAGTTGTGATAAATACTAATGGGTTATACATGGTTCTAGTAGTTTAGGATGAGTCATGTTTAGTAGTTGTAGGTTTAATATTTGATTGTGATGCATCATAGCTATTAATTATAACAAGTTTTTAGCTACATATTAACTTAATTAGTTATTACATCCGCTTAAAGACTTTACTTTATTAGTTTATTGTTCTTATCGGGAGTTAATGGTTCTGAATAAGTTTCTAGTCGTTGTGATGTTTCTTATTTAATGCACATTTACTAGCTAACTACCGATTGACTTTACTTGATATCCTCTGATCCATCTTTTACCCGCGACCCAGTAGAGTTTGAATTACCTTTAACAGTTTACACTATACATTATACAACATATCAAACACTGTTTTACAGGTACAGAACCATTAATTCTGCAGCAACATGTGTACGTAACAACTATTTTAAACGTGTTATATTTATTGTTTCATAAACTCCGTAAACTCACAGCTTCACGACCTCAGGAATATGCACAGGGTACCGATCAATACAATCTTCCCACGGACCGCCAGTCGGAGTTTTGATACTCCGGTTACACTTCCAGACCGCGCTGTTACACTTGAACCCACTCCCGAACGCAATTTGCCACACCCTATCACCTCTCTTCATCCGCCCTTTCGACTCGATGTAGCTCAGCTCGTACCACAGCGATGAAGACGACGTGTTACCAAACCTATGCAGCGTCATCCTCGAAGCCTCTACGTGCTCCGAGGACAGCTGCAGATTCTTCTGCAGCTCGTCTATCACCGCCCGCCCGCCTGCGTGTATGCAGAAATGCTCGAATGCTAACTTAAAGTCAGGAATGTATGGCTTCCATTTCGGGTTGAAGATCTTTCGACCGATGAGGGTTAACAGGAAAAGCAGCTGTTCCGACGCCGGTAGGACCAACGGACCCATGGTTGTGATGTTAGATTTGAGAGCTTCGGCTGCGATCGCCATTAGATCCTTGGACAAATTAATCCCAACGAGTCCTTGAGGATCTTGTTGTTCATACACACATTTGTATGCTCTGTCGTCCGCACCCTTGTGGGTCCGGACGACATGCACAAGTTTATACTTGGCGCGGCTGCTCTCTCGTCGTTTATTCGACAGAAGAATCGCAGCCGCGCCCATCCTAAAAAGACAGTTAGGAAGCAGCATGGCTCGCTCATTTCCTTGATAATAGTTTGGAGTAATAATCTCAGTACTAACGACAATCGCGTTAGCATTCGGGACAACCTGAAGCAAATCTCGAGCTAAATCAATGGCGATTATCCCCGCACTACATCCCATACCAGACAGATTAAAGCTCTTGATATTACTCCTCAACTTATACTTATTCACCACCATTGCAGACAGCGATGGCGTAGGCGAAAACAAGCTACAGTTAACTATAAGAATATCAACATCTTTAGGCGTTAAACCAGTTTTCTTAAACAAATCATCAATGGCTGAAAATATCACCAGTTCAGCTTCACCTCTAGCAGCCTCCATGTTAGGTTTAGGAGGTATGTAATGAATAGCTGGAGGCAAACTGGTCTCTTCACCTAAACCTGAACGTTCAAGTATCCTCATCTGAAACTCAACGCTTTTCGGGTTATCCTTGAGGATCAACCTGGAGTGTTCCATGAACGTCGAGAAGGGGACTCGACACGTAACCGGAGGCTTGTAGCACGAGTAATCCAGGAGGTAAACGGGCCGAGGTTTCGACATGAAGTAGACGGTTGCAACGAAGAGAACGAGAAGCGCTGCGCATAGGGTGTGGATGGGATCGAGTTGGACGGAATCGAGCATGGCGGTGAAGGCGTCGGGGCCGAGGCGGAACAGGTGGCGGAGGAGGGTGGCGATGATGGGGATGAGTAGGAATGTGAGGAAGTGGTTGATGAGGTGCTGGTATATGAGTTTGATCATATTGTGTATTTAGGGTGATGTATAGTGTATAGTATAGTAGGTGTGAGAATGGGGTTGGGGGGGTGTGGGGATTTAAAGGCGTGATAATGAATGAAGAGTTAAGTTGTATACGGATGAGAAGATGTAAATGATAGTAATTATAATAATTGATAATATAAGTTTTAGTTGATGGATATAAAAGATTAATATATTTCCTTTTTTCATGTATCTTATATATGCTATAAAGATACATTAATCGTACTTTAAGGATTGTTACAGAAATTATTGTCATTTATATGAGGTGGAGGTGAGAATTTGGTAGAATAAAAGAATTAAGAAAATTAAAATAAAAGATTTATCTTGAATGATGTGTGATTTATATTTATTAAATTGAAGACAATAATCATAACATAGTCTTAACCAATCGTTTAAACTAAATTATACAAGCCACACAAGTGTAGCTGACATATCTAATAAAGTTAAGTCTGAATATTAATTTGTGGGACACTAAAACATTTACTTTTAATGTTAAATGATCTATCGATTCTTATTTAAACAAAATAATTGATTAGCTAATCAACTAAAGATTACTAAGCTAATGAATACTAAAACCAAAGATGGAATGAAATTAAGAAAACTATCAATCAGTAAACTTGTGACGAAAGACGCACAGATATGAAAAAGCAACAATCTAGACAAGAAATCTTATTGGCTAATTCAACTATCCTCAAAATTTACCAACCATATGGCATTGGATCTAAAGAATATAATGTGTACTTAAAAACCACTAAGCTATACTAAGCCTCTTATATGTCATACAAACACGTCTAAAGGATCCTAAAGGCCTTATATAGCTCATGAGATAAAGGAATGAATCAGCTTTTGTTATAGCAATCCTCGAATGCTAAAGCACTATAATATACCTTACATTTAGGTCTCAACAATCACAATGAAATTTGAACTATCGGAGATAATCTTAGATGCAAAAGAGTAAATCTATCTAACTTAATTTATAACTTGGAATCACAAGAATCATAATTGTAAAAGTAAAACTCCTTATCGTGCAATTCTATCCTTATAAATCAATGACAAAAGAAGAAACAACAACCTATCACCTTTCGTTCTCAAGAGGTAGAACACTGATTGAAATCAATAAAAAGAACTTGTTCTTATTATTAACTATCTCAATTAATAACAATAAGATCACAAACACAAAGAAAACAACCTAAGTATGCATTCTATCTGAAAAACACAAAACTAACCATATCGAATTCACAATAGGAACATAGCATGCATGCCAATCCCCAAATCAATACTTAAAACAAATCATAAACTAGTAAAAGATAGACTTTTGCAATAACATTCAAGTCATACGATTAATCAAACTCAAAATCAACTAAATCATAAAATAATTATTTAAAACTTTGCTAGTTTAATAAGTTTAGCTACTCATATTGATTTGCAACATGAAAAACGAATCCCAAATTAACTATCAACATGATTAAAAGAAAGGTTAAAGGTTAAAAACAAAAATGAGCAATGAAAACAAAGCCAAATTGTAGGATTAATAGCCGTGGTCTTCAACTCTAAACCTTCAAAACCATCAATTTATCGTCTTTTATCATCCTCGTTGCTAATGATCGATCACCCTAAGGGTTGGATGAAAAGTAACTTACATGCGGAAAACTAGGGTTTTTGTTGAGTAAAAAATATTACGAACCATAACACATGGGTTTTAAAAAGTGTAACCCCTTGTGGCAGTCAAGAGGTTGCAGATACCCTAAGTCATAAGTTTTATTTTAAATACTATTGTTCCTTACAATCAGTAATATTTTTGTTCGACCAACTATTCATTATAACTTCAATTTACATCAACTTTCGTCCCATGACTCGGTTTCTGCTAACACCCCTCACCCCTCCACTCCCACCCCCACACACATCTTTCCTCATTATAAACAAAAAAACACAAACTATATCAAGCGGAAAACAAATATAATTCGAGTTCGAGTTAAATATATGATAATTATGCTATTGAAATTATTGTTGGTAACAAAAAATATATATAAAATATGTATAATATATTGATTATTACCTTTCAGTAGATAATAGTTAAAGTATTAAAATCCAACCATCCTTATGTAATTTCTGAGACTAGATGTTTGTTTACAATTAAAGCAAAGATGAGTGCTCATTATGTAAATTCTGAACATAGAAATTAAACATGCTGAACAATCCTCCCGGTCCAATAAAGCTAAACACTAATAAATTTTAATGCTCTTAAATACTTTTTGACTTTCTTAAAATTTCTATTAATATTTTTAACAGATAATTGAATTATTAACAAATCATTGGTTTATCCATTTATTTCAATTACTAGGGACCTTTAAGGTATTAGGTAGGCACGTGCTCGAAAAAAATCTCGTACATCAATTCATTCTTATCGATTCTAAACTTGAAACTATCTTTAAAAGAAAACATGGTGAAAAAACACTTTTCTAACCTGTAAGGAAACTCTCTTTATATATATCATTTGCATAGAAGGACGACATTAACTTTTTTATTAAATTTTATTTTTGTTTTTAGTTGTTTCATTTTAGTAATTAGACATTTTGATTGTATAAGCCTTTAAAATAATTAAAGACGACCATTGTGGGCTGTGGGTATTTTTTTTATTGTAAATATGTTCTAACAAAAAGTGTTTACAGTAAAAAAGAAAATACAACAACACATCAATGTACAAACGAAAGAGAGTACACCGCGTATATTGATTCATTGCTGGATATGCTTCATTTAAACGACCAGATGCATAGTCGATCACAGATAAACACACCCAAAATGTTTAAACATAGTATTAAAGATTATAAAATGTCTTATGAATGCATCATGTTTTCTGACAATGGTGAATATATAATGTGAAAAATTTTAAAATTTCTCTTTTCGCATATAATTTTCTTAAAATGTCCCATCTAATAATTTATTCTTAAAATGACTTATCCGCACAAGGGGTCGGCGCCTCTAAAGATAGGCGTGGGTGCTTGAGCCCACTAAAATTCAAACATGTATTTAATATAGGTGTCACCGCCCGTAAAATGAAGTCGTTGATTACAAAGAAGAGACTTTCGCCTCTGTTAATCCATATTCAATGCAATTGGTTTGTTTTTTTAATAATAACTAGCTTTTTTATGACGCACGATGCGCGAGGAATCTATTACGATATCAAATATAAAAAACAAATACAAAAACACATCATATTGATGGTTATTCCAACGTAAAACCCTAATGCATCAAGAAAGACACAGAAACATGTCATGGTTGTCACGCCGTCGTAAAATTGTGACGTCTATTCCTTGTAAAAGTGAGTGTCACTGTGGTATAAAACCCCAGAAGTGTACTTTGTTATAAAAGTCATACTATACGATAGAAAAAAAAACTTTGATTTTAAACACTACGTTTTCAACAATTTTGTATGGAAACATTGTGAAAAAAAGCTAAGAGACAAACATGAATTTTCTTTTCTTTATAATTATGAAAGAAAGTTATTATAAACACGAAAAATATTAAAAATTAAAATATTAAATATACTATAAGGTAATAATAAAAACTAAAATAATAATATAATGGATGGGTATCAATATTTAAGTTGGTTTTTAAAATATACAAATGAAAGAAACTTGGTGGCCAATATTAAAATTCCTAAAACTTTCTTCTAGCTAAAGTTTTGCTATTATATAGATAGTAATATAATTAATTTTACTTATATTTTTTTTACATCTTTTAAAAATATAAAGACTTATATAATTACAAAAATACCATTACGACATGCTTATTTTTATCTACATATCAACGTAAATTTAATTCAAAACCGATTCGGGTCAAATTCTATATCCAACGTTCGACGTAAATTTGACAAATCCATTTTGAATAAAATTTAAGTCGGTACGTCAATAAAAAAAGCACATCCCAATGGTATATTTGAAAATTTGTAGAAAAATTTAATAGTTATAAGAGAAAAACAAAATATGAATAAAATTAATTATATTAATATTAAATTTCAAATCAAAACAATCAAAGTTGGATGGGGACGGAGACTATTTTTTGGAGTCGCACGCCTTTATTTCGTTTACGGCGACTTTGTTTTGCTACGTGTCATTTTTTGATATGATGATTATGCCGACGTCCGCATCTTTTATAAGGAGGCGTCCGCGTCCGCGTCCTGTCAACATGGGACATTGTTAGAATAAAGTTTAAAAATATCATTTTGAGAAAATAAGATAACAAAATACATATTTTGAGAATTTTCTCAAATATAATATTTAAATTAAATCAAGAAAATACAGATAAGTAAGATACAGAAAGAACATCAAACAAGTACAGCATTCACGTGATTAATTAAAAACATACATTATTGTAGATGTTTATTTTATGGTAATATAAATAAAAATGTTTTAAATATAAAAGGTGTAAGTAAATATTAACCATTAATCATTTTAATTATTGTAGATAAGAAGTTTATTAAAGATGTATTTTAAGGATATATTATCTTTTTAATTTTGTAGAAGTTCACATATTTAACGTTCATAACTTTTGTATATGATTATTATTTTTTTATAAAATTCATCATAAAAGAAAGTGTTTTTTGTCTTTAAATAAGTATCGTGTCGTTATGCAAAGAATTATACTTTCCAATTCATATGATTTCTACTGGTCATTGTGTATTTACTATAACTCATTGTGTCTTGTTGTTTATTATTGTGTTTTTCTTTCAGAAAACTATCGATTTTCTAAATGATGAATTAACAAATAATGGTAAAAATAACACTATAATATACTTCTAGTATATAAAACACAACGGTAAAATAACAACTAATCAATATAATACATTAATAACAATGAGAAAATAACACAAAATGATATATAATGATAAAATGTCTTATTGTGTTTTTTTGTTGCTCATTATTGTGTTTTATTGAAAACTATAAGTTTTGAAAAATATATTCATAAAATAACATGATGTTTTTCTTATAATTATAAAACACAATGATAAGATAACAATAAATTTATAATATATAAAATAATGATAAAAATAACATGAAATGTTTTAAAATGTAAAATATAATGATGAATGTAAAGCTTATAAAAAGGCTGATGCAACCAAAACAATCAAAGTGCATCCTGCATGCATGCACTTGGTACTTAGTAGAAGTTGTTTCGAAAGTTGTACACTATGTACAGAAATTATTCTAAGTGTAAAATCTTACGAAGCCAAAGACCAAATCTTCGAAGCTAAAGATGAAGTATTCTAAAGCTTCAAGACAAAGTCTTCTGAAGCCATTGAAGTGAACATTGATTTCTTCCAAAGACAAAAAAGAATTTGTTTTTCTTGGATGTACTTTTGCATAAAGTTGAATCACTTTCTGCTACAACTTTGAAAACTCGCCAACTTATACAAGTTAGTGAAAAGTTCCATGCTTTTGCAACTGTACATTGAGGTCTTATGCCTGTAACTGTCTATTTTATGTACCTTTATCTTTTTTGTAATATATTAGGATGTGAGCTATGACATGTCATAGTCACTAGTCAAAAGGCAATCTGTCTTTTAACTTTACATTGATTTTGTTGTCTAGATTAGTATTTCCAGCTGATTTTCTAAGTATGGTTGGTTGTAGGATTATAGTATAAAGTATCTTAGGTTCTTGTATTTGAATGTATGTTTTGTAATGCTTGTAACTTGAGAGCAGTATACTTTATACTTGAAAACCATATTCACTTGTTGTTGTTCTTGTTCTATCTCATTGTTTTGCTTGTGTTCTTAGTATCATAATATTGTCTTGGTTTCCTATTTGATCTGTTAAGTGTTCTAAACACTCTCCTCATTGTGAGACTGGTTGTATTGTTCTCCCTTAAACGGTCCTGCAATTGGTATCAGATCATTCCAGGCTCTTGATTGTAAGATATCACCATCTTAGATCCCTCAGTTCACAAAACACCTCACATCTTATATGGCAGCTCTCATAAATACTGATATGAAAACTGAAACCATGACAAAGTCCCCACTGATCACTTTTGAAGATTTTGATAGTTGGCGCCAAAGAATGGAAGGCTTCATCAAGTTTCAAGACTCTAGGATGTGAAAGTCTGTTGTCTCTAGACCTCACATACCAAGCACCTCTTCAGCTGTTGTTGGAGGTGGTATGATACCAAAGGAGGTAGTTGACTATTCTGAAGAAGAGTGAAAGAAGACTAACATAGATCAGAAAGCCATGATTGTCCTCCAAACTGCTCTTTCAAACTACATATACAGAGGCTTCAAGAAGTGTAAGACTACTAAACAACAATGGGATGCACTGAAGCTCATGTATGAGGGGTCCACTGAAGCAAAAGAGAACAAGAATGGCCTCTTAAATAAGCAGTTTGAGAACTTCACCTACAAGACATGTGAAACCATGACTAAACAATACTTTAGGTGAAACCATGACTCCATCCAGATGATCTAGAGTACATGGAGATAGTCCAGCAGATGGTTCTTCTTACTCGTAGATCCAAGAAGTTCGTCTAAAGGACAGGGAGGAAGTTTCTAAACAATGTGTCTACTGGAAAGTCTAGGCTGGACAAAAGCAAAGTAAAGTTTTACAACGTTAACCAAATGGGCCACTTTACTAGGGAGTGTAAGGTGCCAAGAATAAATGGTGGCCAAACATAGTCTAGGCCAAACTACACCTCCAAGAACTAAGAAGCCCAACTAACCAAAACAACAAGCTAAAGTTGATACTAAAAAAGAAGGCTTTGACTTGAGGTTTCAAGTGGAAGAGGTCTCCCAAATCAAGCCTTGATGGCATACCATGATGAATCTAAGATATTGGAACATCTTTGCTCTCCTAAATGCATTGCTAAAGTTAACATGTACAGGTCCTACAACTTGGAAGTAAGATCTGATCTTGAGTCCTTGAACATTTTAAAAACTAATTTTAAAAAAGTAGAAATCGATTATAAACTTAAAATATAAGATTTAAAGAAAACCATTTTTTTTCTTTAAAACATGAGTATACAAACTATAGGACTCAAATTAGAGATCTTGTTACCATGTTAACTAAATGTCAAGATGAGCTTGTTATCAACAAAGCCAAGGAAGAAAAATGTGTTTTTGAAGAGGAAAACTTCAAGAACATTATATCTTTATCCTTGCATGAAAATGTTAGTTATTAGAATAGGCACAAACTTAGATCAAATGAAATAGCTACTCCACACACATTACTATCAATCAGAGAACCAAGGTGTGGAACTTCAGAAGATAAGTTGACTCCTATTGATTCTATCCAAGAGTAAGATGAAGATGAAGAGGATATAGTGAAGGATGAACTAGAAGTGAGTGAAGAGATTCATTTTAAGAAGGGTCACTATATTCCTAGAGAGAAGAAGGAACCGGGGATGGCCAAGTCTGCAAAAAAGAACTTGATCATGGCTGTAAAAATAAAGATCAAAGAAACTATAGGAGATCAAGGTCACCTTCAAACCCAAGCAGAAACAAGTTTTCATCTCTGTTGGGTTTGAAGTGAGAAAGACTGAGACTTAACTAAGGGCTCTAGTACAAGGAGTCATAGTTCAAGTCCAAGCCATCTTGGTAATAAGAAGAAGGTTGAACCATTTTGCACCACTACTGCACAGGCTGGACAATCAAACTCCAAAGACAAGCTTCACCCTCAAAAGCATGTTGCATCATCCAAGAAGTTGAAAAGGGAGCTAAAAAAGAATCAAAACAAACCTTCTCCTCAAGACAAGACTCTCAAAAGGAAGCCTATAGAATGTATCATGTGTGGTGATACAACTTATTATGCTATGGATTGTATTTACAATCCTAAGAGTATCATCCACACGCATAAGAAAAAGACTTCTGAGAAGAAAAAGAAAATAGCTTCGGAAGGAAAATTATTTTCCTTCAAAAGAATAAAAATGAACCAAAATAAGATATGTGTAAAACTATCCTTGGAAGTAAATTTGGTCTCGAAAGAAAGGAGTGCTTCCGAAGCATTGATGTCTGGTGTAGTGGATGCAAAAGATTTCGAAGGTTTAGTCTCCAAAACTTCTAAAGTCATAAAAACTTTCAAAGTTTTGAAAGCCAAGTCTAATATTCCAAATATGGTGTGGAAGAGGAAGGAAGGCCATGTGACTAAAGTTTCTTTATCAACAACAATCAATGATCCCATAAGCTTGCATATAGGATTAATGACTGTAAAACTATTTTTAGTTCATCTTGATAAGACCAAGACCAACAAAGATTGGGTTTTGAAATGTAACTAATCTTCTCTTTTCATGTGTAGGAACAACTGAAGACCAAAGAAATGTATGGCTAATTGATAGTGTTTGTTCCAATCACATAACTAACAATAGCTCTTTGCTTCAAAACTTAGAGAAAATTGATAGAAGACAGTTGCCTTTGGAGGTGAATCAAGAGGTTACACTACTGGAAGGGGTTAGGTCACAAATGGTAAGCTCAATATTAAGAAAGTAAATGATGTCAAAGAGCTTGAGTGTATCTCAATTTTGTGATCAGAGATGTAACATGCTATTTATTGAGCATGAGTGCATTGTTCTCAAGCCTGGGATGATCATTCCTCAAAAACATATTTTGCTCAAACCCCCCCAGAAAAGGAAACACGTACCAGATGGGTTTTAAAGAAACCTTCTTTTTTAGAGAAGTTTGTTGCTTTCTATCTAAAGCAAATATTGATGAGTCTTTTCTTTGGCATAAAAGAATATTTCATGTAAACTTTATGAATATGAATAAAATGATTAAGAATGATTGGTAATTAGAATTCCAAAGAAAGCGTTTACAAGTCATGACCATTATGTTGCACGCTTGAAAGGAAAGCAACACAAAGTGTCTCACAAGCTAAAGAAAATGAACTTCATCACTACTCCCTTACATTTATAACACATGAATCTATTTGGCCCACAAGTGTAATGAGTTTAGGAAGAACTTTATATTGTCTTGTAATCATAAATGATTTCACAAGATATAATTGGGTCTTTTTTAGAAGTAAGGGTGAGACCCCTGAAATCTTGATATCCTTCATTCTAAAAGTTGAGAATCAATTTGATCACAAGGTAAATATCAAAAGATGTGATCAAGTAACTGGATTCAAGAATCAAATTCATGATTAATTTTGTGATGAAAAAGGTATTTCAAGACAATATAGTGCTCCTAGAACTCCTCAACACATTCGTGTTGCTGAAAGTAGAAATAGGATAGTTATTGAGGCTACAAGAACTATGCTCTCTGACTCTAAACTGTTATGTGCAGAATAGAGTTTTAGTAGTCAAAACTCATGGTAGGACTCTTTATGAACTATGGCACAAAAGGAGACCTTTCATTGGTTTCCTCATGTCATTTGGATATACATGCACCATCTTGAATACCAAATATCACATAGCCAGGTTTGCCAAGAAAGCAGATGATGGAAATTTCATTAGATACTCTTCTCAAGCCAAAGCTTATAAAGTATACAATCTTAGGAGTAGAGTAGTTGAGGAGTCAGCCAATGTGACCATTAATGAACACACTCCTAGTGTGGAAGGTTCTGGTCCTAATTGCCTATTTGATCTTGATTTACTTACCAACTGTTTTAACAAATATTATGAAGATGTTTCAGAAACAACAGGTAATATGTCTGTAGAAGATCCTGATCCAAGATTTAAGCTGAGAAGAACAAATGATAGAATCCCTTCAACACTAGTGGTAACAAGCACTGCATGTGGAAATCTTGTCGGCACAAATATAACAACAAATTCTTTATCTGAAACATCTTATGAGCTAATCAATTACAATAATGAGGCACAAAACTCAAATGAAGGGATCTCCAGTGAAGGAGAAAATGGAGATGGTGAGAGTTATCAAGAATATATTAATGATGACAGCCATTCTACTAAAAGCAACAACAATGATATTACACACTCTCTAGATCAAGTCACACTTGATGGTGTGCTAATATGGTAGGTGATGCTCAATCACTAGATTTTATTTTCTTTAATTTAGATCTATCAAAACAATATGATATGATTCCTCAGCTAAGAATCTACAAGTCACATCAGAACAAAAATATCATTGGTGATGTTGGGATTGGGGTGAGAACAAGAGGACAAACCCATGATCAAAATATATGTCTGCACTCTTCCTTCATATCCCAATTTAAGCCAAAGATGTATATGAAACTTTAATAGATGGAAGCTGAATTAAAGCAATGTTAGAGGAACTACTTCAATTCAAAAGACAATGTGTTTGGAACCTAGGTCGTCTTCCACGTGGGAAGATGCCAATAGGAACCAAATGGGTATTCAAAAAAAAGATGATAGAGAACTTATCATCAAGAACAAGACAAGATTGATAGTCCAAAGGTACACTCAAGAGGAAGGGATTTACTACACAAATGTTTTTTATCTTGTAACAAGTCTTGAAGCTGTAAGAATATTCATTTCTTTTGCTACATGAAAGCATTTTAAGGTCTAACAACTTGATATCAAGTGTGCTTTCTATATGGGGTGATAGATGAAGAAGTTTATGTCTGTCAACCACCTGGCTTTACAGATCTAGATCATCCTAATTATGTATGCAAGCTTGATAAAGCTCTCTATAGGTTGCATCAAACACCAAGGAAGTGGTATGAGACACTATCACAATACCTAGTTCAACATGGTTACAAAAGAGGTACTATTGACAACACATTCTTCATCAAAAGGATAGGCAATGACTTGATGTTGGTTTAAGTTTATGTCGATTAACCATTATATTTGGATCATCTAATGAAAAGCTCTACAAAGACTTTGAGAACCTAATGAATAATAGGTTTGAAATGAATGCCATGGGGGAACTCAATTTCTTTCTAGGAATTCAAGTAAAGTAATTTGACAAGGACATCTTCACAAATTATTCAAAATATGTATAGGACTTACTAACCAGATTCATCTGACTGATTATAAGGTTACTAAGACTCCCAAAGCTAGAAACCACTCCCTAGGACCTGATCTTGAGAGGGAGTGTGTGGATGAATATCAATACAAAACTATGATTTGGTCTCTTATGTACCTGACAACCAGCAGGCGTGATATCATGTTTGCCACATGCATATGCACAAGATATCAAGCCAACCCCAAGATATCACACCTTGTTGCTATCAAGAGGATTCTTAAATACCTCATAAGAGCTCCCATACTAGGACTTTGGATCCAAAGAACTTTAACTTCAATCTATATGCATATACAGACGTGACTATGATTGCTGCAATATGACTGCCAAGTATACATCCGGGGGATGTTAGTTTCTTGGTGGAAGGATAGTCTCATGATAGTGCCAAAAGCAATCCTTTGTATCTGCATCAACTACTGAAGCTGAATATATTATTTTTGCAAGCTTTTGTGCTCAAGCCTTTGATTTAGAATCAAATTCTAGATTATGAATTCAACTTCAAGAAGACTTCTATCCATATAGACAACAATAGTGATATCTCCATCACAGAGAATCTTGTGCAACACTCAAAGACAAAGCACATCAATATCAGGTATCATTTGATCTAACATAACTTTGAATAATGATTGATTTAACTGGTCAAAGTTAATAGATAAACAATATGCTCATTGTTCATAAAAGCATTTGATGAACATAGATTTAAATAACGTGTATCAACTATTGAGATGATTAACTTTGATTAGGGTTTTTTTAATAATTTCAAAATTATTTTTAAAAAATGTGTTTCTTTAGTGTTGTCTAATTTATTACTCATATAAACCCTGTTTATCTTGGATGAAATTTTTTCAAAAATATATTCCTTAGATTTTTAAGAAGTATAGATTTTTTTTTCTCTAAGTGGACGTTGATTGACTTTGAAAGAAAATTATGTCTTCAAAAAAATAACTACTGACTAAGAAATATAACTTTAAAATAAATTCTAATATATCGTCCAAAGCTTAAATCAGCTTCTAAGTATTTATATATTCTGAAGGATGATTTTCTTTTGAAAGCAATTTAGTTCTGTAAGTTTTATTCTTCTTAAATAAAACTTCTGAAGCTTAATATATTCCGAAACCATATTTTTCTCGGAAGCAAAATTACTCTAAGTACATTTTCTTCTGAAGAAATTCTTATCAAAAACTAAGGAATATCTTCTCAAGTCAATTTTGCTTTGAAAGCTTTTTTAAACTTCCAAAAACAAATTACCTTCGGTAGATTTTAAACTTCCAATAGATAACTACCTTTTTGGGCACTTTTTCAGATGTGGGACAGACATCCGAATTTCAAATTTTATGTTTTGCAATAACTTTATCTCAAATCCAAGCATATAAATAGCCATTCCAATATATTTCCTTCTTTCTTCTTCTTTTTCGTCAGCAAATTTCAAGCCCTAAAATTATCCATAACCCCTCATTCTTTTTCCAATCTTTTCTCTAAAAGCTTCATAAAATAGCCAACCCTGAACCCCAAAACCAGCCAGCTTTTATCATGCACCTACACAGGTAACACAACCAAGTTTCTCTATTATCCGTTAAGAAAGACCTTGGTTTCTTAGACATCTGCTGCTTTCTTTCAAACTCATCCTACCTATTACCCTTACGATTGACCCTCCACTATATGAAGATGAACTTTTGGAGTTTTGGAAGATCTGCCAAGAGGTCATCATAGATGGTGAGAATGCACTCTTTGATTTTATGTAGGAGAGGACGGTTATTATCACTCCAGCCACCATAAACCATCACTTGTGGTTGGATGATGAAGATGGTGAACTATCCTTCACCAAGGAGGCAATCAATGGAGCATTCCAACTAATGGGATACGAAGGTGACCACTCAGTCAGAACCTTTAGGAAAGGAAATGTCTCTTCTTAATGGAAATACCTCCTTCATGTAAACATCCACTCACTATCCAACAAGCATGGAGTATGGGAAAAAGCTCCAGAAATTTTATTAAGCTGATTTAGGTACTTTCAATTCGTGTATATAAATTTACTTGCTAACTTAGATTTCCTTGAACATTACATGTTCCCTAGATATGTGTAGCATTCTCAACTATGAACTAGGCTCAAAGTTAAGGGGAACAGGTAATCTTATAAAGCTAGATGAAGTCTGACATCTTTAAAATAATAAGGAAAGCCATTATTGGGGTAGAAACAACCCTTGTCCCTAAATTGTTAGAGCAAGCTGCTCAAGGTGACAACTTGAAATCCCAGCCAATGTTGAACCCACATCTTCTTCACCACCCTCCTACACAACCACAAATCACCATCACCTACACAAGAAAATCAAACAAACCCCTGCTCAGACTATTTAGATTGAGCAGACCTCTATATACTCACCCATACATGAACAATTGGAAACTAGAGCTCCTAGTTCTCCTGAGGTGCAAACCAATCCCATTCATTCTATGATCAGTGTTAAGGTTTCTCATGCTCAGCCTGATGAGCTCATAACCCTAGCCTTAAGCCATCATCCTAAGTCTCAACACTCAGAAGATCAACCTTTAAGGGAAAGTTATCATCTCTATCTTTTAGAACTCAATCAACCAAACCCAAACCTTGAGTTCTATTATGATGAAAACATGGGATTTAGTGAGTACCATGTGACTCTCTACTCCTCCCCTACTCAAGGAGAGATTAGTGCTATTGATATTTCCATGTCTAACCCACATCATCCACCTACTACTGAGGTGGACCTCTCTTAACAAGTTCAAGAGGTCAATGTGGAAGAGACTCTCACTTCTTCAAGTTATTACATTATTAAGACCTCACCACGATATCTTGACACTTCTTATGAAGTTGTCACAAAGCATGGGAAATCCAGAGACCAAGATCAAATATTTGGTGGTGAGAGTGATGACTTTGGTTGTGTCCTCTCATCCCCCCATGATTCTTCTAATTAAGATGAGGGGAGTATGAAACAAAAGGTGCAATAAATGACAAATACATGCATATATCTTGTCTCTAAGGTTAGTCACCTGGAATCTCAGGTGGCTACTTTACAAAAGCAGGTGCTTAATCAACAACTTGATATCACCGATCTCAAGGGCATGCTAGCTGAGAGGCATGTCAGGCATTCTCAACCATGCCTATAATAACATGTGGATATGGTGGACCTAACCTTTAGCTCACCTTGTGCAAGTAACTGATGTTATCAAAAAAAAGGGAGAAAGCCACCATAATTATAGAACATGGAAGCACTGCCTAGAGTATGGACATTGAGGACTCACCACCTTCACTTGCAACTGTCCAGACTCAACAACCTCCTTCGGCCCATATAAATGTGGATGCCATCCTTCAAAGCATATTTGAGGAAGGTTTCATACCAAGGGCCATGTCACCTCCATCCAATCTGGTTGGCAGATAGGATTCAAATGAGGGTGTCTGGGGAGTTTAAAAGAATAACAAGCTTGTCTAGACAAAGGCTAGCAGGGAAAATATTTGATCAACTTGATACTGTGTTGGACCATAAGATTAGCTTCAAAAGGAAAACCTTAATTGAAAGCCTAGTTGTGGATCATATGAACCTTGAGACTCCTATTCCTTCAGCACCAACCCCTCTAAGTGAGACATCAGTTGGTGTAGGTGTCTCACAGCCTCTCCTTAGGTAGAGCTCAAATGAAGAACAAGATGGCAAAAGCTCTCTCATCCTTGAGTTACACAGACTAGTGATTGACAAAGGAAAGAAATTTTTTACTTCTAAGAAGATCGAGGAGTAGAAAAGGTTAAGGAAGAGGAAGGCAAAGGAAGAAAGAATAAAAGAGACTTCTAGTTTCATGCAGGATACAATCAGGGCTTCCCATAGGCCAAACACTCAAGATTATGATTTAAGAGCAGCTAGATTGAACTACCTAGGAACTAGGAACTATAATGTAAATGACTTAATCTCTTTTACCTTGGATGAACAGGATGAACTGAATGAATTGGCAGACACAAAGATGTTTAGAGAGGGGAAGAAGGCTAAGGATGTTGCTTTACTGCTCAAAATCAAAGAAGGAATAAAGAAAAAGAAATTATATCAAGCCCCTATCCTCCAGTTCAAGAGATGCCTGAGGTAGAAATTGTGGTTGTAAAAGAAGAAATTCAAGTAGATGAAGAAAAGGATAGACAAAACATGATTAACTACTTGAGTGTCGTAGGTTTCTACCAGGCAGAAGCTTTACTTCTTCTATCTTATGACTATATAAGTTTGAGTATCTTAAGTGGCTAGAACAAGAAACCATAAAAGAAAGAAAAACTGCTAAGAGAAATATGAAGGAGGAAGTTGTAAAATCAAGGTTCACCATCAAAGCTAACAATCAAAAGTCTAAAGAAAGACAAATAATGGTGAGCTTCTTAAAGTTGTATGGGTTTTTCAGAAGGAGGTTTAGTCCCATGTCCCTATACATAATGAATGAGCACATTAGGGTGATCAAGCTAAAGATCAATAAGGGTGAGCTTCAAGACTTGCATTCTCCGCCAAGTCAAGCGGCACCTGAAGTTGAGGTCAAGGTTGAACCAAATCAAACAACAAAACTAAGACCTACTGCTAATCCATAGCTAGCTTTTATCTTCTGCCCCACAACAAGGTCCTGAACCTTCTTTTCAACATGTGAAGGGGAAGGACCAAACTGAGAAGGAAAAAGAAATACAAGGTGATCAAGACCAACCTTTTTAGTTAAAAGTATAGAAAGAGGAAAACGATAGCCATTTGAAGAGATTTTAAGTCAAAGAAGAAGAAGTCTAAGGCATTCCACCTCTGAACCTCATGATGAGTTAGAACATCATAAGGGCGAGCCAAAAGAGGTGCTCAACCAACTCCCTTACAAGTAAAGCCTCTAGCTACTAAGAGACCCATCATGTCTTAGGTGTACTCTCCAAACCTAGATATATGGTATGTCTATAGAGATCAAGGAGGTCAACAAGTATACTTCTTGTAGAACATACTTGACATGCCTAAGCATGATCTCTTGGACATAAGGAGATATTATAAAAGGCAGAAAAATCCACACCAACTGATAAAGAGAGAAATGGCTCTGATTCAGATGATGGTTGTAAACAAGTAGAAGAACAACAATCATAGTTGTCTTCAAGTTTTGGTAGCATCATCCTAGGAGGTTTATAATATCAAGATAACTATCTTAAGTCTTATCCTAACCAAAGATCTCTCAGCATGCAACTGAAGTACAAAGAATGAAGTACTTCGGAAGATTGACCATGCACAAAGAAAAATGACTAAGTGTTAAATCTTTCGAACCTAAAGACAGAAATCTTCCAAACCCAAAAGTGAAGTCTTCTAAAGCTTGAAGACTAAACTCTTCTGAAGACTTAGAAGACATGTGTCTCTACACACTTTTGACAAAAGCAGAAGACCTTCCGTTACCAGCTCTAAAGACTTATCGACTTATACAAGTTAGTGATTACCTTTTTTGCTTTTCTCAACTATACATTAAGGAGTCTTTGTCTATAACTTCATACTTTAGTGTTTTTATCATTATTATAATACAATAGGATGTGATCAATGGCATGTCATAGTCACATGACAAAATGCAATATGCCTTTTGAATTTACATTGATTTTTTTGCCTAATTAGTGTCCAGCTAGCCTTCTAAGTATGGCGGGTTGTAGGATGTAGTTTAAAATATCTCATGCAATCAGTACTTGGACTAAGCTTTGTAACACTTGTAAACTACTTGAGAGTAATATACATCATCCTTGAAATCCAATCTTGGTGTTTTGAGTGTTCATACTTGTTTGTTCATTGTTTCTTTACCTGGTTCCCTATTTGATCTAGTAAGTGTGTTATCTCCAACTATGAAACTATTTTTGAATAACCATAACCGAACCTGCATAGATCTTGGCTTAGAACCGATTCTTGGTTGCAGCTGCATGCTGGAAATGGCTTCCAAGCTAGAGCAACCAAGATCATTAGGGAAAATCATCACAGCCAGAAAGATTCACAAAACTACAACAAAAACCTTGTTAAGGCACAAACACAAAACTTCTTAAATGAACAAAGCTCCATCATCCTCGACATTAGGCATAAAGCAAACATTAGATCAAGATAGAAATGTCACAGATCTGATGTAACACCCATATATTTTCTTTTACACCGACGAAAGAAGAAAAAGAAATAAAGTCCAAAGTCGGGGGACCAAACTCGCCAAAACGGGAGAAA
>BJCM01173060.1:0-12428 GCA_018326385.1 Flaveria bidentis
AGGCCTGATATTATGTTTGCTACATGTATTTGTGCAAGATATCAAGCCAACCCTAAGATGTCTCACCTCATCACTGTCAAGAGGATTCTAAGATACCTCAAAGGTGCTTCAACACTTGGTTTATGGTACCCAAAGAATCCTAACTTCAATCTATATGCTTATACATATGGGGGATGTCAGTTCCTTTGTGGAAGGGTTGTCTCATGACAATGCAAGAAACAATCCTGTGTCTCTGCATCAACTGCTGAAGCTAAATACATTACTGCTGCAAGCTGTTGTGCTTAAGTGCTTTGGATTCGTTTCAGATGCTGGACTATGGTTTAAAATTCAAGGAGACTCCCATTCACATAGACAAAAATAGTGCTATCTTAATCATAGAGAATCCTGTGCAGCACTCAAGGACCAAAGACATCAATATCAGGTATCATTTAATAAGAGATAACTATAAAAAGGGATTAATTAAACAAGTCAAATTTCACACAGATGAACAATATGTTGATCTGTTTACAACAGCTTTTGATAAATAGAGATTTAAATATCTAACATAAGCTATTAGGATGATAAACTTTTAGTAGGTTTTTCTTAAAACTAATTCTTATTATTTCTTAAAATATGTGTGTCCTAAGTTGTCTAGTTCATGACTTTGATAAGCTCTTGTTTTCTCTGGATGAAAATCCTTTTTGAAGACTTTCCTTAGATTCTTGAAATTTTTTTGATCGTTTGGAAGATATGTTTTTATCTTCGGAAGCAAATCATGCCTTCAAAATAAATCACTGTCTAAGAAATTGTACCTTCAGAAGAGGTTTCCAATCTATCTTCCGAAGCCTAAATACTTGTCTCAGACACTTATTTATTTTTCAAGGACTATTTTCTTCCGAAGAAAAATTAACTATCGAAAGCTTGTTGTTTTATATACAACACATTCAAGTTTTAATTTCTCTTCCGAAGAAAAATTTTCAAAAGTCACAAGAAATTCTTCCGAAGTCATTTTAGCTGCGGATGCATTTTCATTAAAACTTCTGAAGATAATTTACCTTCGGAAGCTTTTTGACTTCCAAGAAAACTACTTTTTGAGCAAAAGTAAACTACTTTTTCAGGGTGGGACCGAAATCCGGATTTCAAAGTTTATCCTCTTTCATTAAACTTTATCTGAAATCCTTTTCACATATAAACCCAACGGTTTCCCCGCTTTCTCTAAAAAATTTCTTTCTTCTTTCTTTCTTCATCTTTAATCTACCTCAAAATGGCCAACCTTGATCACATAAATGACCCAAACTTTACCATGCAGCTACACATGCCACATAACCAAGTTGCTCTGTTAAGCTCTGAGAAAGATCCTCATTTCTCAAAGGTTTGTCGATTCTTAGCTTTATCAAACTACTTCACCTCCCTAAGCATTGATCCTCCACTCTATGAGGATCATCTGCTTGCTAGTCCCAAAAATGTTAAAGCTCATTGCTCAAGGTGACAACCTAGCAGCACAAGCTAGTGTTGAACTCACACCTGCTACATCCCAACCTCCCACACAGCCAAAAATCACCCTCACTTACCAAAGAAAATCCAAAAGAACCCCTGCTCAGACTATTCAGTCTGTGGAGGCCCCCATACACTCACCCATACAGGTAGAAGTGGACACTAGAGCTCCCACTTCTCCTGAGGAGCAGACCACTCCCATCTCTTCAAGAATCAGTGCTGAGGTTCCTCATGCTTAGCCTGATGAGCTCATTAATCAAACTGCCTTAAGCCATCACTCTAAGTCTCAACACTCAAGTGATCAACCTTCAGGGGATAGTTACCATCCCCAGCCTATAGATCTCAATGAACCTATCCCCAACCTTGATTTCTACACTGATGAAGATCAAGGTTTCACTAAGTACCATGATTCTCTCTTCTTTTCCCCTACTCAAAGAGAGATGAGTGCTTCTAAGGTTCCTATTTCTATACCCCATCAGTCACCTACCATTGAGGTGGACACTTCTGAACCTGTTCAGGATGTCCATATGAAAGAGACTCTTACTTTTGAAAGTGATTACATCATTAACACCTCAACCATGGCAACTCAGCCCACTGTCATCTCAACTGAGACTGCCAGTGAGCAGAGGAAATCCTGCAGCTAAGAACCTGAAGCTGGTGGTGAGAGTGAGGACTTTGGTCCAATCATCTCATCCCCCAATGATTCCTCTGATAAAGATGAGGGGAATCTAAGACTAAAGGTGCAACAACTATCTACAACATGCACCTATTTAGTCTCCAAGGTTAGTCACCTTGAATCTCGAGTGACTACCTTGCAGAACAGGGTCAATGATAAGCAACTTGAGATTTCATATCTTAAGGAACAACTAGCTGGGAGACCTTTAGGAGGAGCTCAACCAGGAACACAAGAACTTGTGGAGGTGCTTGACCTAACTCCTTGCTCACCTATGCAAGTGGGTGATGCTACCAAAAAGGGGGAAAAAGTCATTACTACCACAGAACCTGGGAGTTCTTCAGTGAGTATGGACATTAAGGACTCACCATCCTCATTTCTAATTGTTCCTACTCAACAACTTCCTCAAGTTCACATTAATGTGGACTCTATAGACTCCTTATTACAGAGTCTGTTTTAGGAAGGTATACCAAGGGCAATGTCATCTCCATCAACTTCCAATCACATCATTGGATGGAGATATGACAGCAACAGGAGAGCCCTAATCATCTTGAAAGTTCTAGGGTAGTAAGAGATCTTAAATTTTTAGAACTTGAACTATTTTGATAGTCTGGATCTATTCAGCATGCCATTTGTCAATCCAAGCAAATCAAGACAAGCTAACAAGTTGGCTCAAAGAATCCAAGACAGTATCACTGCAGAGTTCAGCCTTAGAAGGAGACTATGGGAATTAGGCAATGTCATTGGTCAACTAGATGTTGAGGTAGACCCTAAGATTAGCTTTATAGGGGAAACTTGACTGAAGGCCCAGTGACAGAACCTGAGAGCCCCGTCTTATCACCAACAACTGTTGTATAGATCAATGCCCTTTTTGAGACACCTACTAGAGAAGGTGATTCTCAACCTCTCTCTGGCCAGAGCATAAAAGCTGCATCAAGCAATGAAGGACAAAGCTCTCTCCACCCTGAGTCACAAAGGTCTGTGAGTGAGAAAAGGAAAAGAAAGATGACATCCGAGGAGATTGAGGAGGAGAGAGAGAGAGAGGAAAAGGAAGCTGAGGGGAGAAAGTTCCTCTGCTAGGTCTTCAAGACTCATGGAGTCTACTATCAAGGATGCCCCCAGACTAGATACTCAGAATGATGAGTTAAGGGCAGTTAGGATAAACTATCTGTAGACAAGGAACTATGACATAGACAGTGTCATTTCTTTCCCCTTAGAAGAGTTAAATGAACTGGTTGACCTGGAAAGGTCAAGGGAGAAGAAGGAGGTAGAAGATGCAGAGCTTCTAGTACAAGTCAAAGAAGAGAGAAGAAAGAAAAGATTGTACAAGCATATGCCTACCCTCTCCACAGTTCAAGAAAGTCCCGCATAAGAGGATGTGGTTCAACAAGAACCTCAGGTAGACCAAGAAGAAGATAGGATCAAGATGATCAACTACCTGAGTGCCACAGGCCTTTATCAGGTAGAAGCATTTCTTCCCTTGTCCTATGACTATGTTGAGTTTGAGTACTTAAAACAACTTGAACTTGAGGTAGTCAAGGATGAAAAGACAACTAAGAGGAAGCTAAGGGATGAAGCTGCCAAATCAAGAGCCATTATCCAAAAAAGCTTGGAGTCTGCTGATAGGCAGAGGATGGTGAGCTTCTTGAAGCTATATGGATTCTCCAAAAGGAGACTTGGCCCCATGTCTCTATCCACTATGGATGAGCATATCAGGGTGATCAAGCAGAAGATCAAAAGTTGAGAGCTCATTGACTTACACTCCCCTCCAAGTCAAGCCCCACCTGAAGTGGAGGTTAAGGTTGAACAACTAGAGACAACACAACCTGGACCTCCTGCTAAATCTCATCAAGCTTCATTTTCTGGTCCACAATAGGGTCAATCTCACTCTCAATCTGAACCTATGAGAGTAGAAGACCCAACTGAGAAAAACACTGAAGATCAATCGCGTACTGCAAGCCAGTCTTCTCAGTTAAAAGTTGCAAAGAGAAAGAAGAGGATGGATTCTAAACCAAAGCCAAAGAAGAAGAAGACTGCACCCTTTTTTAAACCTCATGATGAGTCAGAACATCCTGAGAATGTGCAGCCAGAGGATGCTACATCATCTCCGATTCAAACAGCTCCTCTAGCATCAGGAAGACCCATCTTGTCTTGGACATACACCACAAATCAAGAAAGATGGCATGCCATTAGAAATCAAGGCACTGAAGACATTTACACATGGCAAGATATGTTTCAGCTGCCTCTGCATGATCTCTTTGATATGAGAAGACATTTTGACAGTTTGAAGGAGCCTGATCACCTTATGAAGAAAGAAATGGTGATCATTCTAATGAGGACTATTGATATATGAAGTCTACTAAGTGTTTTGGTAGCATCAGCCTAGGGGAGTTTGTTAAGATTTATGAAGAGGTTGATGCAACCTAAACATCCAAAGTCTATCCTGCATGCTACACAAGTGCATTGAAGAACAATGCTTAGGAAGTTTAACACATGCAACAGAAATATTCTAAGTGTGAAATCTTCCGAAACCAAGACCAATATCTTCCGAAGGCAAAGATGAAGTCTTCCGAAGCTTCAGAGACAAAGTCTTCCGAAGCCTCAACTTATGAAGACAGATTTCTTCTGAACACTTTTAACACATGCTTTATCAGATGTACTTTTCCATAAAGCTGGAAACCTTTCCGCTGCATCTTTGTAAAGTCACCAACTTACATGAGTTAGTGAAAAGGTCCATGCTTTTGGTAACTGTACATTGAGGTCTTGAGTCGGTAAACTTTCTACTTCATGTACTTTATCCTTTTTGTAATAGATAAGGATGTGAGCTATGGCGTGCCATAGTCACTAGTCAAAAGCCAATCTGCCTTTTGACTCTACAATTGATTTTGTTTGTGTCTAGTCAATTGTATCCAGCTGGCTTTCATAGTATGACTGGCTGTAGGATGTAGTATAAGTATTCCTTGTTCTTGTATGATTCCATTATGCTTTGTAACACTTGTAATAGAACTTGAGAAAGCAATATACTGCATCCTTGAAAACTAAACACTTGTGTTCTCTTTTTCTGTCTCTTACTTATTACTTGTGTTCTTTGTGTCATACTTGTGGTTAATCCAGTTTACTATTTGATTAAGTTGGTTAATCTCCTATTTGTTTTGTTGTGTTGTAAGTGACCCCCTTCACCGGTCTGGGAAGTTGTACTATACAACTGAATGTACTCTGTGAATCACTTACTAAAAGGGGTCATGTCTGAGGTTACCAATCTGTTTTAAATTAAAAGGATCACGTCTGAGGTGACAAATCAGTTTTAAATTAAAAGGATCACGTCTGAGGTGATCAATTGGTTCCAAACTAAAGGATCACGTTTGAGGTGATCAAATGGTGTTATAAGGTCATAATGTTTATCAAAGGTTAAAATGTTAAGTGTTTGAAAGTGTAAAGAGTTCAAGCTCATAAATATGAGCAAATCATACGATTGAATCATAAGAATGAGCCAATCTCACAATTGAACCATAAGTATGAGCCAGTCACACGATTGGACCATTAGTATGGAACAACCATGCGATTGGACTACAAGACTAAACCAATCTTACGAATGGATCAAGGAGTATGAGCCAGTCGCACGACTGAACCCCAGTCACACGAATGAAGCATGAGTATGAGCTCAGTCGCACGACTGGAGCACAGGTATGGATCCAGTCGCACGACTGAAATTTAAAAGAGTATAAAGAAGGGGGTCAGTCGGTTGTAACCCTTACCACCCTTCAAGTCATCTGAAATCGCTCATACGAACATACTCTGCCCATATTTCATTTACTTGTTCTTACCCACTGATTTGTGCCTCTAACAGTTATTCTACTCATCAATAGGTACTGGGAGATTGCAGTCGATCCAAATGAACAACTTAATCGTAGACTTAAGGGCCGATTGGGCTAAAACCTAGATTCAAGACTATAACCTAAAATAGACCACTTAACTGGACATAAATGTTGATTTAAAGGACATTAAGTGTTATTTCGAGTCTCTGCGAGTCTAATGCATCTAAATACAAAGGCTAATACCAAGTTTTGACAAAGATTCAATTCTAGGGTGTTCAATAGTGTAGGATACGAATGGTCATGCTGATGAACCCCAGTCGCATGATTGAGCCAGGCGAATGACTCAATCACACGTATGAATCATTCTTATGGGTTCAGTCGCACGACTGACTCAACCGCATAGTGTAGCATACGTCTAAGCCTAGTCGCAGGCTCAATCGCACGACTAAACTCAGCCGTAGGCTCAATCGTACAACTAAACTCAATCTTACAACTAAAACTCAGTCGTATGGTTAGTCGCACGACTGAACCAGTATGATCAAAATAGCTTAGCTTAGTTCCAACTACCTTCTTTTATGCATAAAGCTAACATATATGTTTCTTGTTTTGTAGCAACATGGCTGATAGATGGAGGATGAGCACCAAGCACAATATATGTGCTCATCTCGATGCTATTTCCAGGAACGCCGCTGAGTTCGCTGGGATTATACCCTTTCTACGTAGGTTGA
Source organism: Flaveria bidentis (assembly GCA_018326385.1). Classification (NCBI taxonomy): domain Eukaryota; kingdom Viridiplantae; phylum Streptophyta; class Magnoliopsida; order Asterales; family Asteraceae; genus Flaveria; species Flaveria bidentis. Next base: position 6,690 of record BJCM01173060.1, read on the forward strand.
GGATCTACAAGGCTATCTCTGCTCCCTACACACCCTACAGGTCTATACAACATGCCTTCTGGGAAAGTGCTTTAGTTGTCCGATCTGTTGAGCCTCACTGCATTAGGAGCTTTATCTTTAGGCGAGGAGTTATAGATCACCGAAGACGATCTTAGGAGAGTTTGGATCTAGGTGATGAAGGTACTTACCCTACCAAGTTACATCCCCTGACTGTTCGTGGATGTTTTCTACGGATGAAGTACACTAGGGACATCAACGCAGGTGTGCTGAACAAGAGCAACATATGCCCCTAGTTTAAGTATTTAGCTCATGTGATTCTCATGTGCATAGCATCTAGGAGGAGAGGTTCTGACGAGATGTCTGATCAAATCCAAAATGCATATGTTGCTCTGGTGCTGAACCACCCGTTCAGTTTCTCACGCATACTATTCTCCTACATGGTAGAGAACATTGAGGCTAAGGGCAAGGAAGGCTTCTGTATGTACCCTCGTTTTCTACAGATGATTATTGACGTGAAGCTTCATTCGCTGCCTAAGGAGAGAGACAATGAGGTTACACTCGAGGTGATGGATGATACTATATTGGGTAGGATGAAGGTCTACCGAGGGAAGCACGTGAAGCCCTTGGTAAGGAGACTGTTTGGTCATTTGGCCAACGAGGAGTATGTGGTGCCCGTTCGCAGGAAGTGGCGTCACAATGATAGTGACTCCGATGTTGAGCTCATCATAGCACCCACAGACGAAGAAGACGATGACGATGATGACCATGATTAGGGTCAAGGTGGTGAGGCACCTGGTGAAACCAAAAAATGGCTGCTCTCCACCAAGACTACCTGATAGATGAAGATGAGGTGTCGAATGAAGAGCCACTAGATCCTACAAAGGGATAGAGGCGGTTGGCGGACGCCAGCCTGAGTCGAGGGATGTTGCTACTGATGACACTGATCCTACTTACATCCCTGACCAGCCCATCAGCCAAGGGGGAGCTTCTATTTCTAAGGGCTCCAGGAAGAAAAGAATGGCCCATCCCTATGGGAAGAAGAGTAAGAGGCCGAGGTTTACTTTGATTACTTTTTCTACTGCCACTACCACAGTTACCACCACTGCCACAACCACACCCACTACTACTGCCACCACTCTAGCCACCACCACTACCACATCTGCCACCACCACTAACACATATACTACCACCACCACTCCTCCAACTACCACTATCCCTCTTCCCATCACCCCTACCATAGCCACTCCACCACATCCCACTCCGATTCCACCTCCTATCACCACCACCATAACCACTCCACCACATCCCACTCCGATTCCACCTCCCATATTCACCACATCCACAACAACCACCACCACTCACCAAGCTGGTCATTCCACCCAATCCACATTCACAGCTTGACCTACTCTACCCAATATCGGGTTAGAGGAACAACTTGATAACTTCAACAACATTGTGCTAAGGTTATTTTCCATTGATGAGCTAAGGACTACTCAGCTAAACAAGTTGATAGAGGTGAATGCAGCTCAGGCAAAACATATTGTACAGCTCGGCGATAAGAGTGCACAGTATGAGAGAGCTCTAAGCCGAGCCCACCATATACTTACTAGTCAAAATGAGTTGGTGCTGGATTTGGTAAAGAGGATAGAGGGATATGGAGAAGAAGAATAAGAAGATTTTGCTTAAGCTTAAGGGATCAAAGGATGAGCCATTAAAGATTAAGGATGGTGATGATGATGATGATGATGATGATGATGAGGATGAAGATGAATCTGATGATGAAGAAAATGTTGATGAAGGAGGACCGAGTGGTAAAGATAAAGAGGATGATGACGATCAAGAAGGTGATGCTGCTGCATCAGCCTCTACTCAAGCGTAGGAGAGGCGCACAAAGTGAAACCAAGATCAAGGAGCCTCATCCTCGGCTCCTCCAGCTGAAAAGACGATATATCAAGACAAAAGTAATGATTAGATGTCTTTGTATTTAAAACTTTTGTACTTGAATTATGTATTACACTAATGTAAATAATGATTATTGATGTTTAAATGTCTTGATTAGTGATTTATGTGTGATGTGCTTAATGTTTAATCAAACAGATGAAGATCAACAAATAGATTAATATGATGTTGCTCCCCTTCCGCAAGTCAAGACTCAACTTACCATGATTCTTGACTTGCAATGGATAGTTAGAAGGTTAGTGAGCTACACTCCCAAAGAAGGAAAAATCATTCATGATTTGACAGATGACCAGCTAGCTGAGATGTTCTGACTCAATCCTGATGAAATTGTCAAAGATGCTCTAGAAGTAGATGTACTGAGTGATGAGGAGCTATAGGATGTTGATAAGATTGAGATTGAGGATGTTACAGTTGAGCATTATCCAGAGTACACTGACCATGAAGGCAATGTTATCCCCAACTTCGGTGATACTTTTGGTAGTGCTACATTTGAAAAACTAGAGGATATGGAAAAGGATAAAGAAAAAGAAGAAAGCACAGCCCAAGCTTCGGATGCTAATGTTGATATCAAGAAAGTTTAATAGGCAGCTTATTTTGCAGAGATGAAAGCCTAGTGCATACCCCAAAAGCAGAATGCCTACATAAAGCTTTATAGAGTCAAACGACATCATAAAGTGTCTGGCAAGATTATAGCGTGGGCAAATTTTGAAGACTTGGACGTATATGTTGTAAAGAGAGAAAAGGGGATTGAGTACTTCAGATATCCTTATGATCTGAAGACTCTTCTTGGTTTTTAGCTCAACCGACTGGCATGCTTAGATCTGCTGTATGATAATCCAAGGAAGATGTCAGGTTGGTTTGATGCTTCGCTAAAGAAGGAATACCACACCAGGTGGGTAAACTTCAGACCTTAACAACCGAAGAGGTTCATACATAAGTCTGAAGTGGACCCTATATCTGGAAAGCCTAAAATAATGCTTAAGTGGAGTTCTCCGCACACAATGTCGAAGATTCCCTTATGGGAAATGCCTAAGGACTTCACTCAACACTTCAAATGGTGGTATTATGACTGGCGGACAGGGGAAGCGGTCATAGTTTTGAATAGAGATGGAAAAATAGACACTATTAGGGTATTCGACCCAATGTGGCTTACAACTTGTTGTCAAAAGATGTCTATACATTATACAAGTGGCCATTGTTCTATGACACACAGGACATTGTACAAGCTCTATAGTTCCAACATGTGATAAGACTCTACTTTGCATTTGAAATACATGCAGGAGTCACAAAAGAGGAGAAATACAAGAAATTCAAGAACATGTTAAGAATGATAAACGATATAGGAAACTAGGTCCAAGGGGGAGTTTGTAGATACAGGATATTCCTAGTTTATGTGTTTAAATGTAAAAATCTTTCATGTCTTACATATGTGTAATGTGATGATGTAATGAATTATGATATATGCTTTGATGTTTATTTATCTTTAATTCATATGTAAGAACTTCTTATAAAGGTTTGAGGTTGTTGTACACAATTATAAGTCAATAATGATTAAGTAATGTGTTCAACCTAGTCGGGTGCTTATTCATGCTAATGGACCATACTTATGGACCATACGCATGAATATATCATGCTTATGGAACAGTCGCACGACTGAACCAGGAGACTAGATCAGTCGTATGATTGAGACATAAGATTGACTCAGTCACAGAATGAAGCTTCAGTCTTGCGTATGGATCAATCGCATGATTCAGTCGCGCGACTCAACCATGCTAATGGTTCAGTCGTACGAATGGAAACCAATAACCTATAAATGCCACCTAATTCATGGAAAAAAATAACACTAGAAGAGATATTACACATACACATAAACCCTAGCCATCTAAAGCGTCACAAACAGCCTGTCCAAGTTCATAGTTCGTTCCTGATCGATTCTTATTTGTTCTTAACGTTTTAGTTCAATCTTATATCGATCGGGTAATCGTTCTCACTGATTGGATCACCAATCAAATAGGATTCCGCACTATTTGATCCGGTATAATGCAAGATCAGTTAGTACTCCGTACGTACACGGTCCCTAACAGTATGTATATATACGTATATATATGTATCTATAGATGCGTATATATACGTATATATACAATATACGTATATGTACATATACATACATATATACACGTACGTATGCATACGTATATATAAATAGATACACATACGTATACATACCTATATACACGTACATATACGTACGTATACATATGTATATACACGTAGATATACGTACGTATACATACGTATATACACGTAGATATACGTACGTATACATACGTTTATACACGTAGATATACGTACGTATACATATGTATATACATGTAGGTATACGTACATATACATACGTATATACACGTAGATATACATACGTATGTATACATATATACATGTAGATCTACATACGAATACATACATATATACACGTAGATATACGTTCGTATACATACGTATATACACTGTGACACCCTACACATATTCCACATCGGCCGTGGATAGGAGAGATATCTGGTTCATAAGGAATGTCTGGCCTCTAACATCAACAACGCGTTTTGGATGTATTGGTTGTGGGTGAGAGGAGAACTCCACAGTTAAGCATGCTCAGGTGGGAGCAATCCTAGGATGGGTGACCTCCCTAGGAAGTTTTCACCCTGGCAACCAAAACCAAACCGTGAGCTCCTCGTGGGCAAAGCGGACAATATTGTTGATGCGAGGGGCCGAGTGTTACAGAATGGTATCAGAGCCACTCCTGTGTTTTCGGGGTGTGAGACATACCTCAGTAATGATTGTGACTTCTCGGGCTCATCGAGGACGATAAGTCCAAACAGGCAATGCTTTTGACACCCTACACATATCCAATATCGGTCGTGGACAGGAGAGATTCCTGGTTCATAAGGAATGTCTAGCCTTTAACATCAACAATGCATTTTGTACGTATTGGTTATGGATGAGAGGAGAACTCCATAGTTAAGTGTGCTCATGTGGGAGCAATCCAAGGATGGTGACCTCCCTAGGAAGTTTTCATCTGAGCAACTAAAATCAAATTCGTGAGCTCCTCATGAGTAAAGCGAACAATATTATTGATACGAGGGAACGGATGTTAGAATGATGGTGGGGTATGGGGGATTGATGAGGGGAATATGAAGGTAAGTCTTGCTTAGCATCAGTAGATTGACTATCATGTTGATCTTCCCACACTAGTTCTAATAGAATGTTGGCATTAGCAACCACCACATGTGCAAACATTGGCATATATTCTCCTTCATACTTTCCACTTATCTTATTAAGTATAGATCTCCCCAGATGTGATTGAACAAACACATCACCTTCTCTTGCTATCCTAGGCAATTTACCATTGATGATGATGTAAAGCCCCGTTCCCGGGACATTTACAGCTGGCCAATCATCGCTCATAAAACGTATAATTACATTAATTTGAAATAAACTGATAGGATCAATTGATTCAATCTGTAATGATATATGTAAACAATTCAAGAAAACACAAACAATTGTAATCAAATCAAGCAATATCAACAAATTCATAGTTCATTGATATAGCAAAGACAATTACAAGAGTAAGAAAGCAGTTAACAATTCAAGCACTACTCACTTTCTCTCTAGTCTAAGCTATTTATACTAGAAACTAAGGAACTAACAATTTATATAACTAGTCCCTATACTAGTACAAAATATAAAATATACAATAAAAGACTAAATGTTAATCTTTCAAGG
>BJCM01173188.1:0-13261 GCA_018326385.1 Flaveria bidentis
GACTGTGTGTATGCGATTGAATGTGCGTGCGATTGAGTCCGACCGAATGAATGCATGCGACTGTGCGTGGGTCGCACGACTGAAGGCCAGTCGTACGAATGAATGTTCAGTCGTACGAATGAAGCTGATTCGTACGAATGAAGGTTCAGTCGTGCATATGGAGGTTGAGTCGTGCGATTGGGTGTTGCATGGTACGACTGAATGCTTAGTCGCACGAATGAAGGTTCAATCGTACGAATGAAGCTGATTCGTACGAATGAAGGTCCATTGGTGCGAATGAAGTGTTGAGTCGAGCGTCTGGTCCTGTCGTGTGATTGGAAGTGTTGTGTGTGTTTTCACTTTTGTATGTGGTGGGTGTTTGTGTGTGATGATGAGGAAACATCAATAAAAGTGTCATTGCTTGACCACAAAAATTAAAGTCAACGCTATCAACAAACACATACCATTTCAATTTAAATCAACCTAACATTTTACAATTAACGATAACCCATTTGAAACTACAACTATTTAACAAGTACTATCTTTTATAATTAAGGGATCTTTATACGGATGTCAGAAGCAATGACGACTACTCCTAGTACTTGGGTCTACATAAGATCTGGTACGTGTGTCTGCTTGTGTGTGTGTGCTACCCACGAATGAACCGATACAACCCGAACTGACCAAACATTATTATATACTCTATACGTATCACCTATGCTAAACATTAACTATCAATAGGTGTTTGATCGTTCATTTCATTCTACCTTTGGGAACCTTCATCATTCACACCTATCATCTATCCTGTGAGTTTCGTAGCCCCTTTTTACTCTTATACAAACTTTTAAACCTTTATAAACATGGGGGGGGGAAAGAATGCTCACCCACTTATCTTTTTAACTAAACATCATTCCTCATGGAATCTTACTACTACTGCTATAAACAACTTATTATCGATTGATGATATCATGGTTTTATGACTTTGTACTACGTTACCAGCTTGTATATTGCTCGGTAACATTACATTACTATGTGCTATTACGTGTGAAGCTATTTGTTGATTTGTGCTCTTGTATGTGTGGACCTCTGTGTGGACCTTCTGTGTGGCTCATTTGTGTGGATCTTCTGTGTGGTTCATCTGTGTGGATCTTTTGTTACACCATTCATCCCGGAAATGGGACCTAAAGATTGGCTTGGTTGTAACATATACCGTTTGCGCCGTGTGGGTCTTCCATTACACCATTAATCCCGGAATGGGACCTAAAGATTGGTTTGGTTGTAACATATACTGTATACGTTGTGTGAAATTTTGCTATGCTAGGTGAAACTTGTTAAGCTTTGAGATGCCTTCCTTGCGGCCATTAGTTCCCGTGTGGGACCGATGGTTAGGCTTGGCCGTAACCATTTAAAATTTTGTGACCGTTTTGAGCATGTTTTTTTTAGGTAATCATGATAGCTGAAGATCTAGGAGTGTTGCCTTGTAGAGGAGACCATAGGATGCATTTTGAGACTAAAACATTTTGTACAAACTTATGTTTGTAATTATTGTTGTAGTCTGATTTATACTCTACATGTTTGACACTTGTTCTCGGGTTGTGGGAAATTAAACAATGTCTTACTACTCGATTATGTGATCATTTTTGTGTTATGCTTATGGCTATGTTGTCGTTAATATTGACTAACACGACACAAGTCTCCATTTGTGCTCGGGTGATGTCATGACATGCTTGTCATCATATTTTTATATTGCTTCTCTATCGTATACCATGTGTTATGACGATCCCGTCTCGTTGCATCCTCGTGTTTCCACTTTAGCGGGGGTGTGACAATACACTTGTAAACATCTTGATACTTGTAAATGCACATGCAATTCATCTTTACATTTTTGTTATGGTTATTTGTGTTATTGTAAGTCTTATATTAGATATATATTTTGTTTACAATCATTAACTATTGCTAGCCTGGTGACGTCTTAGATCTTTGGGCCTGACAAGCCTATTTGGTGCTAAAGCCGATGTATTGTTGGCTCCTAATGACGTATGCTTGTTCATCATGAGAACCAAATACACTTAGCTAATCATATATACTTGTAATCAAGTGGAGGTTTGGTTGTAACTATATGTGTTCTATAAGCTTGCTAACTCATAACCATTGGCATGAATTACTACTTGTAACCCTTTTATATATATACATATATGTGTGTGTTTAAACCATGGGAACTCACCAACTTTATAGTTGACCCTTTATTTTTAACATGTTTCAGGTTTACTACTTGAAGATCTTCTTGTGCTCATATAGGACTTGGACCTAGATTAATTGAAAATCTTATGTTATTGGTTGTATTTTGATTGTTTTTGTAATGACTTAGTTGTCTTGTAATGTTCAATGATAAATGATATTTAATATTATTACAACTTCTTTGTCTCCTATTCGTCCGCCCCGATGATTCCGCCATGAGTCGGGGTGTGACATAACACGTGCAAAAAGTTGTCTTAGGAATATCTGTTCCTTCACCTTTAGATGATGGTAACTAGAACCAACTAGAACCTTGGAGCTGATGAAACAAATCATCGATTCTAGGTCATGGATATCGGTTCTTCACCATCAATTTGTTTAACTCGCGGTAGTCTATGCATATCCTCATACTACTATCCTTCTTCTTTACAAACAAAATCGGAGTACCCTAAGGAGAGATACTCGATCAAATGAACCCTTTATCCAACAATTCTTGCAACTGAACCAACAGTTCCTTCATTTCAGTTGGAGCAAATCAATATGATGCCCTGGCAACCGGTTGAACACCAGGTATCAAGTCAATCTGGAACTCGATCTCAGGGTTCTGTGGCACACCTGGTAAATCTTCTGGGAACACGTCGGGAGAGTCACACACAACCAGTATGTCAGACAATTGTGGTACTGATGTGTCCACATCCTTCACATAAGCCATGTAGGAACTACATCCATGTTTCATGCACTTCTCTGTTACCCCCATCAAAGTCACCTTCAGGATCATAGTATCTCGATCACCATAGATCGTCACCAAACTCCTATCAGGCGCTCTTAGTCGGATAATCTTCTTGTGGCACACAATATTTGCCTCATATGATGCTAGCTAGTCCATCTCTACGACTATATCAAACCCGCCTAAGGTCCTCACAAACGGTTTAGAAGGAAATTTCTGATGTTCTAGTTCTATGTCACAACCTTCTATCAAATCAGAAATCCTGGTAGACTTACCTATAGTAGTTTCTACATCAAAGGGCTCATCTACATTTCTACTTCTAACAGGAAAATTATCATAGAAAGCAGCTGAAATAAAACTCTTACTAGCACCAGAATCAAATAACACAAAAGCAAGAGTTTGGTTTACTAGAAACTTACCTAACACAACTTCAGAGTCCATCCTAGCCTTCTCCCTGGTCATCATGAAAGCTCTAGCGCTCGGCTTTTGCACTTCAGTTCCAGTCCTCCTTCTTTGCTTCGGAACTCTTAACCCTTGGCTTCTTACAATCCCTGCTCAGATGGCCATCTTTGCCACAATTATAACATCTTACGTTCCCACAGTCTCTTCCCACATGACCAGGCTTTCCACATTTGAAGTAGATGTTTAATCCCTATCTAAGCTTTCCCTTATGCCCATTTTTGTATTTAGCACATCTCTTCATCTTTGCACCATATGTAACTACCTGTTGGTCATCCATCCTTGCAACCTTGTTTCTTAGAGTGACACCACCATGCCCAAACCGCTTACCATACCAGTTCCGGTCACTACCACCTTTCTTACTCATGTCAACCACTGCCACCTCCCCTACCGCTCTAATCACTTCGGTCACCATAGACAACATAATCGTCTGCAGGAACTGGAGAATCTCCTCAACTACAACCTCCTTCACTAAGGCCCTCGGATTAGCACTCTCATCACCACCTTCCTGGTGATAAGTCTTGGGCTCCTCATGAGCCATATCATCCATCTTGGCTCTACTTCAAGTGACCTATGGTCCAGCACCACATCCACCACGACCTCCACCTCGAGAAGCTTTCGAAGATCTACCACCAGCCATCCTCTAAACACTATAAAATTCAAACACCAACACGATCATTCAAGGTAATAGCTCTATTTAACTCAGGTATAGTAAGTCTCTAATTAAAATGGCTAGTTATGATTAGCCACTTACTTTACTCTTCATACCCCAAGCATTTCCTATCCTGTCTAAATCAGTGAAGGTTTCTAATATGATATTATAATCTATGAATATGAAAATATTGATTTATTTGCGTCTTAATCTATATGACTAGTGGATTATATTATTATATAATCATTATACACTATCTAAACCCCTTCCTATCTTTAAAACAGAACTAAAACATGCCACCTAGAACACAAAATACGCCATCAAGTGGAAACACTAACTTACCAGCTACCGTAGAGGAACTTGCCTAGTTAATAGCCTAACATGTCAAATTAGCCCTGGAACAACATGACGATAATGTAGTTTCCGGTCAAGGAAGAGGACATGGAACTGTAGGTAATGGTCTTGGAAATGGAATGTGAAATGACTCAAACATAGGTTTTGGTGTTGGTGCTAATAATGGCTATGGTACAAACAAAAACCTAGGTAGTTCAACAGACGGACAATTTCAAGGGTGTTCATATAAGACATTCTAAGAATGCAATCCAAAAACTTTTATTGGTGCTGAATAGCCATTAGACATTGTTTGGTGGATTGAGAAGATGGAGACTATATAGCCATAAGTAACAACTCTAGTGATCAGAAAGTCAAGTACGAAACTGTTCTTTCCAAGATACAATGTTTTCATGGTGGAATTCTCATCACCAACTTTAGGGGGATGTAAAGGCTTATGAACTCACTTTGGAATAGTTGAAAGATGTTGCTATGAGAATATTGCCCTCGAAATAAGCTACGGAAAATTGAAATAGAGTTTTGGAAGCACATAATGGAAGGTGCTGAGATCCGAGCATACACTTCTAGGTTCAATGATCTTGTCTGATTGGTGCCTCTAATGCTTACAAGTGAATATGTTTGGATTGTGAGATATATTTAGGGATTGGCACCCCAGATAAGAAGCAGTGTTACAGCCTCAAGCACCACCACTATACAGAGTGCTATAGCCATCATACACTCCCTTACTCATGATGCAGTACATAGTGGAACTCTGATTAAGAAAGAAAATTATGGGAAGGGAGTGATGGAAGTTTAAAGGAAGATTGTTAAGGTGGAGAAAAGGTCCTTTGACGGGTAAAGAATGTGGTTTGGAAGTCCTAAAAGGCAGGTGAATAACAAGAAGGTATTTAGCCAAGGGTTTGAGTGGGTTTATGTTGCAACTTCTGGTAATAACAAGGTAAACAAATAAGTCCATGGGAAACAAGTGTGGATATTTTCGTAGTGGGGAATGTAGAATTTGCATGCGTTGTCATAAATTTGGACAACAAGGTCGAAATTGCCAATCAAAGCCTGATGACAGAGTAACGAGGAATGAGTGTGCTTGCTTTAAATGTGGGGTGGTAGGACATTTCAAGAAGGATTGACCAAAGTTGAATGTATCTAAGACTAGAGGGAGAGATTTTGAAATGAATGTAGAGAGGCACAATTAAGAATTGTGCACTGATTATTAAGAATTTAAATAAGCTTACCATTAAGAATCGATAACCATTACCAAAAATTAACGATCTCTTAGATCAGCTGCAAGGATCTAGCAATTATTCGGAAATCGACTTGCGGTCTGGTTACCATAAATTACTTATAGGAGAAGAAGATGTACTAAAGACATCCTTTTGAACACATTATGGTAATTATGAATTTCTGGTGATGTCGTTTGGTTTAACTAATGCACCTGCTGTGTTCATGGACCTCATGAATAGGATCTTCAAACCTTACTTGGACAAGTTTGTGATAATTGACGATATTCTAATATATTCACAATCCAAGGAAGAACATGAGCATCATCTTCGAATTATTCTAAATGTTTTGTAAGGATTAATGAAAGATTGATGTGCCCAAAATAGGCCAAGTCTTTCTTGCATGATGCACTCAGTGCAAAGTAGAAGTTGCTTCAGAAGTTTTACACCATCTATCAGAAATATTCTAAGTTTAAAGTCTTCCGAAGCCAAGACCAATATCTTCCGAAGCCAAAAGTGAAGTCTTCCGAAGATTCAAAGACAAAGTCTTCCGAAGCCAATGAAGTGAAGACAAATTTCTTTCGAAGACTTTGAAGAACATGCTTTCTCTGATGTACTTTTCATAAAGCTGACAAACTTTCCACGAAAACTCTGAAGACTCACCAACTTATACAAGTTGGTGAATGGTCCATGCTTTTTGTAACCGTACATTGAGGTTTTGAGTCTATAACTTTCTACTTTATGTACTTTATCCTTTTTGTAATATATTAGGATGTGAGCTATGGCATGTCATAGTCACTAGTCAAAAACGCATATCTGCCTTTGTGACTCTACATTAATTTTGTTGACTAGATCAAATGTATCTAGCTGGCCTTCTAAGTATGGTCGACTGTAGAATATAGTATAAAGCATCTCAAGTCCTAGTAACTTATTTCTTATGCTTTGTAACACTTGTAATAGAACTTGAGAAGCAGTATACTACAAGCTTGTAAACCAAATATCCTTGTCGTTCTTAAGTTTCTGTCTCTTGCTTACTCGTGTTCTTAGTACCATTAACAAAGTCCTCATTCCCTAGTTGATCTGTTAAGTGTTTTAAACACTCACCTCATTATGAGACTAAGTGTAGTCACCAGCCCTCAAACGATCCTACATTTGGTATGAGAGTGATCTAGGCTTTTGATTGTAAGATCTTACCATTTTAGATCCTTTAGTCTCACAAAACACTTAACAACTCAAATGGCAGCTCACACAAAGGTTGATATGGAAACTAGAACCATGACAAAGTATCCACTAATCACTCCTGAAGACTTTGATACTTGGGGTCAAAGAATGGAAGGCTTTATCAATTCTCAAAACTCTAGTATGTGGGAATTTGTTGTCTCTGGGCCTCACATACCAAGCATCTCTTCTGCTACTGCTGGAGGTGGTACAAATCCGAAGAAGGTGGCTGACTATTCTAAAAAATAGATGGAGAATAGACATAGATCAGAATGCCATGCCTGCCCTCCATACTGCTCTTCCAAACTTCAAAAAGTGCAAAACTGCTAAGTGATTATGGGATGCACTGAAGGTCATGTATGAGGAGTCCACTGAAGAAAAAGAGAAAAAGGACCTATTGAAGTAGCAATTTGAGAACTTCACCTTCAAAGCAAGTGAAACCATGTCTCAACAATACTTCAAGTACGTTGAGATTGTGGATACTCTAATGGATGTTGGAGTAACTCTTGAAAATAGAAACATTGTAAGGAAGTTCATGTAATCTCTTCCTAGACAATTGACACATTATTATGTTGTTATCAATAGAACTAAGAACCTTAAGACTCTTACTTTTAGAGAGTTGTATAGTATTCTTAGTGCATACCAGATCGAGATAAACATGCAAAATCCATTTGGTAACTCTAGTAATCAACTGAGTTCATCCCTTCATGTGGTTGAAAAGGATTGTAGAGAACCACAACATCATCTTATCTACTACCATAACAACTTACAAAAGGTTTCTTTCATCACTTTCCCAGAGACACCAAAGGAGAGTTACACTCAATGAGGTCCATTCCAAGAGACAAGCTCTTCACAAGCCTTTATGTCCACTGATGAAAGTTCAAGGACCTTTCTCTTCACCCTTGAAGATCTAGAGTGCACCTAACCAAATGATCTGGAGTACATGAAAATAGTTCAACTAATTGCTCTTCTCAATAATAGAGCCAAGAACTTCTACAAGAGGATAGTGGAAAGTTTAGGATGGACAAAATCAAGGTGAAATGTTACAACTGTAACCAAATGGGACACTTTGCTAGAGAGTGCAAGGAACGAAAGACAAATGGTGGCCAAACACAAACCAGACCAAACTACACTGATAAAGCCAACCAGAATGAGAAGCCAAAGTAGCAAGTTGTAGTTGTTGTTAAAGGAGGCTTTGACTTGAGCTTTCAGGTGGAAGATGCATCTCCAAATCAACCACTAATGGCTGACCATGATGAAGCAAAGGTATTGGAACATCTCTGTATACCTGAATGTATTGCTAAATTTTACAGATATAGGTCCTATAATTAGAGATGGGATATGATCTTGAGTCTTTGAATATCTTAAAATCTAATTTCAAAAGATCTGAAAATGATTACAAACTTACAATAGAAGATTTAAAGAAAATCATTTCAACTCTTAAACATGAGCAAACCGACTATAGGACTCAAATCAAAGATCTCAACACTAAGTTAACTAAATGCTAGGCTGAGCTTATGATCAGCAAAGCTAGGGCAAAAAAATGTGTTCTTGAAGAAGAGACCTTCAAGAAAAAATATCCTCATCGCTACATAATCTTGTCTGTAAGATCTCCTAGGTGTGAAACTTGTAAAGATGAGCTTCTTTTCATAGACCCCATGAATGAAGAGGATGAAGAGGAGAATGTGAAGGATGTCTCTAAGAAGAGTGAAGAAGAGCATCCTAAAAAAGGTCACTATTCTCCTGAGGAGAGAAAAAAAGTTGGGATGACCAAGTCTAAATGGAAGAACTTGATCAGGAAGGCTAAGAGAAAGTCCAAGAAGGCTCAAAAGATCAAGGCCATTTTTAGCTCTATGTAGAAATAGGTATTTATGTTTGCAGGTTTTGAAGTGGTTAAGATTGAAGACTCAAACTTAAACTCTAATACCAGGAGTTCTAGTTCATGTTCAAATCATCACAACACTATAAAGAAGGCGGATCAGTTGTGTACCACTATTGCACAACCTGAAACATCCAACTCCAAAGGTAGTTCTCACCGGAAAAGAATTGCCACATCATCTGCAAATATGAAGATGCTGATAGAAAGTGATCAAGTTCAACTTTGTTCTCATAGGAAGAATCTAAGAATGAAAAAAATAGACTATGTCATATGTGGTAGAATCTCCCATTTTGAAAAGATTGCCTCTACAATCCTAAAAGTACTATCCACATGATCCAGAAAGAAGCTTCTGAAAAGTTCAAGAAGAAACAAGTTTCAAAAGGATATTTTCTGCTTTAGAAGCTCCAAAATGAAGAAGAAGACAAGTGAAACTTGCCTTTGGAAGGAAAGTTGGTCTCGGAAGAAAGGAATACTTCCGAAGTACTGAAGCCTACTGTAGTGATAGCAAGATCTTCCGAAGGCCCAGTCTCCAAAAGTTTTGAAGTTGTCAAAACTTCCAAAGCATTGATGGTCAAGTTTAAGCTCTCAAAGTTGGTGTGGAAGATAACGAAAGACCATGTGGCTGAAAGTTCTTCATTAACATATGCAAAATGATCCTTCAAATTTGACTATAGGATCAATTACTGTTGCATTGTCTTCCCACTGACCTCCCTTTCAACACATTATCTTATAATTAAGACCTTGTAACCAACAAGTCACATTGTATTTACTGTGTTTAGTTGTATCACAATGACCCAAATCTTTCTTGATCTTTTGAATAGCTTGAAACGTAGTGAACATTTCATAAGCACAGTTGGGAAACATGAATCTTGCAAACTCAAATTCTCTAAGTGCTTCCTTTAATTCTTTCATGTTCATTCTCTCAACCATGTCATAAGGAAACCTATGATTGATCAGGGTCATAAACACAACTGATTCATGTCTTTCTTCCAAAATGTCTTTTGTTGTCATAAGTTGATCTTCCTTATCCTTTTCTTGTTCTTTGAAAGTATCAATCTTGGTCAGCTCATCATATTCCTCATCACTCTTTACTCCAGCATGTGCAATAAGCTTCAAAGTTGATAACTCTACTAAAGGAGTGTGTTCTAGTGACACATGTTTTGATCTTTTTGGGAAATCTTTGACTTCATTACCTCTATCTCAGTCTTTCCCAAATACTTCCTTTTTCTTGAGTACTAAATGATTTGCTTTGATATCTCAACATATTCTTTTGATTGTTTTGTTACAGGAGTACTTGCTTCAAAGTCACTTATCTTCCTTTTAAGATCATCAATTTCTGCATTTTTCTTTTCCAGCTGAGATAATTGATCATTCATAGTCTTCTTAGCTTTATTGTTCTCGTAGACAAGCTTCTATTTTTAAGCAATTTGTTGTTTCAAGGACTCCTTGAGCTCTTCCAGATGTTCATGTAATGCATCAGTTACTTCATTATTAGTTAGAGAATCTTCTCTTAACCTTTTCAGTGATGTTTCTTGCTCCATCTGCTGCCCATCCTTTTCCTTTAACATACCCTTCAACTCTTGTATTCTTTCCTTCCTTTTGTTAGATTTGATTAGAAGTTTGTTATACTCAGCCACTAAATAACTTTTCTTTAAGGGGATGTCTTATTCACTTAGATCATCTTCATGATAAGCAATTACATCAATGTAGTTGGCTTCTTCTTCTCCTTCTTGATGTTCAGCAACAATCTCATCATCATTCACATCATCAGGGGCTACACTAGCTAAGGAATAGGACTCAACAGCCTGATATGCCTACTCTTGGTGTGGTTGTTATTGTTTCTAAGGATCAATGATTGGAGTTGTTGGTTCAGTTTGGTTAGACATGACTGGGGTTTTTGAGTTGGTGATTATGAGTGGAATGGTACTTGCTTGTGATACTAACTAAGTCCCACCGGTGTGTACTGAGTTTTGAGATTGAGTAGCTGAGATAAGTTCTGTATGAGTACTCTCAGGGGATAGGTTTTGTGGAGTTGGAGGTTGTTGATGAATGGGTGGTTGAGGGTGACTTAGAGAGATTGGTTAGGTGTTTTGACTGGATAGTGATTGGATTTGTGGAGATTGATGATGGTGGTATAATGGAGATTGAGGAGGAGAATGTGAATGGGAGACTTGCTCTGTTTTAGTTGGAGAACTATCTTGTTGATCTTCCCATGCCAGTTCTTATGGGATGTTGGCATTCGGGTCAACCACATGGGCATGTCTTCTCCGTCATACTTTCCACTGATCTTTTTTAGCCCATAACTTCCCAAATGAGCTTGTACAAAGACATCACCTACTCTTTCTATCATAGGTAGTTCAACATTAATGATCAGTTGTAGGAACCTTGGAAACATGAACATTTTATCAACCTTCTGTACTCTTATTTGGTCACATAAACATCCAAAAATGTACTTTGAAGAGTTATACATTCTTCCTTCAAATATTCCTATGATTCCTAAATAGATGTGCCTTGAGAATCTATTCAATCCGGATTTCCTGTTTGAGATACACTTAAGGTAAGTGTGACATAGGAACTGGTAAGGTTTGCACAATCTCCCTTTCTTGTATCTCCTCTTTCATAGTCACCATCATAACCCATCAGATAAAATATCTTCTCAATATACTCATGTTCAAAGACATCTGGGTGACCAATTTCTTGATCTCCCAACTCTAGTACCCTTCTGATGGTCTGTTCATCTATTCTTAAGTGCTCATTCCTAATCTCAGCATGAATCACTTCATTTTCTCCTACTATATCTATTATAGTTGAGTGAAATCAACTATGTGTGACTTTTCGATCCCTGGATTCGCTGTCAAGGCATAGAACAACCTTGATCCGCGTAAGAACCCGATGATATCTTGACACCCTTATGAGATAGGGTTGTCTGCATTCAGAAAAGCACATACATCGTGCTCTTCAGAAAATCGATTAGTCATCTGTACATGAAAATAATCAAGTTAGATTAGAATCAAAATTACAGATATGAGAATATGAACAGTTTTAATGGTGACAATGAATCAAACAGTTCATTATTGATGATCATGACATGCCTTACCTTCAAAACAAGAATATGAAATCAATTTTATGAGTTTGTTTGATGTTTTGATGTGGTAATTTGAATATTCGATCAAGGAGGGAGAGGTTTTGACGAACGATTTTCTAGGTCTGGAAAAGTGAATAATGAATGTTTAAGTCAAAACCATCATTTATACTCCCTTGAACTAATTAATTTCATTTATTAACTGAAGTGAGTCCCACATTCCTTATTACCCTTCCGTGGACTTTATTTATTCCACAGATTTCAGTTCTTATGTAGGACATCTGTTGATGGCAAACTGAATAATTCATCTAAGTTTAACTGGATAACTTGATTGTCCTTAGATTATTAGTCTATGAAAATAGATTATACTTTAAAAATATTAACACATTCGTAGTTTACCAGTTCTACGGATGGGCATATTTTACTTGGTTAAGTTTTGCACTATAGTTTCTTCTGATGCCGAAATTGCACCGTAGCTTCTGCTGATGCTAAAAAATCATTGTAGCAAAAGCTAATGCTGAAAAAGCATTGTAGCTTCTACTGATGCTGAAAAACAAAGTTTGAAACTTCTTTGATTGTATAGTTCTAATCAACTCATAGAACCAATTACTGCTATTGGACCTTGTTGAGATTGTCTTCATGACAATTTGTGCATGAAGATTTATAGTTAGAAAAACTTCATGTATCCTACAGTCAAGTTAGTGCTCAAGCTCCAATTCCTTCATTTGATTTAGTTTTGAAAATTTAGAATTTATGTTTTCATACATTAACTACCACCCCTAAATTTGTAATTAATGATAAGATGTTACATTCATCATAAATTTATGTAGAAGAATAGCATGAAAGACACATGATAATACATAAGTTATCAAAACAAAACAAGCTAAAAGAAATAAAATAAAATATTAAGTACTAGCATATAGACACATATACTCGGATCATACTATGCCACTAAGCTTCTTCTCGATTGAATTGATTGATGGAATGTGACATGATTCTAGTCCTGATTGCAAGTATGTTTGACCACTTAAACCCAAACAAGAGTATTGTATCAACTAGGCATTTTGTTTATCATGTTTTCATGATTATTATTGATTAACTGTTATGGGCTCCAGATTCAATTCACATTAGAGTTTGTCCTCCATATGTGAGCCAATTCATCACTTTTTCACACTTAGAAACTATGTACACTAAGTTATAAATTCTATCTTGAGACAAATATGATGTCTCATTAATGCTTTGATGCAAAAGCTCTTTAGATAATATACAATTGATCACTATGAATTCTTTTATGAGCTTAGATATAATCATCATCAGGTCACCAGGTTTTTACTTTCATAAAACAGAGGTGCCTTTAACCTAGGTCTTTATTTATACAAAACAGAGGGATGATGAGGATCAAACCCAGGTTTTTGCTTACACAAAACAGAGGGAATATGATTTGCAAAGATAGAAGTTGTAAAGT
>BJCM01173188.1:13281-24660 GCA_018326385.1 Flaveria bidentis
AATATACTATTGATCACTATGGATTCTTTTGAGAGCTTAGATATGATCATCATCACGTCACCAGGTCTTTACTTTCGTAAAACAAAGGTGCCTTTAACTCAGGTCTTTGTTTACATAAAATAGAAGGATGATGAGGATCATATTTTATTCACCAGATGGTTACATGAGTATACCAAGGTGTTCATAAACCCAAGTCTTTGTTTACACAAAACAGAGGGAATATGATTTGCAAAGATAGAAGTTATAAAGTGTTTTACATAGTGTGCTTGGGTGAATGAGTTGATCACATTAGGATAAGACTTACTTGTTTGATCCTCAAAATGGAGTTTCTCACAGATAGTCACCATTTCATTATGTTAGCATGCTCTTAGTGTAGTTTCTACTCAAGATGATTCTACTCACATATCAAAGTACTTCTGATCAGATTTAAAGTAAGTTAAGAATTCAAGAAGTAAGCAAAGGCATAGTGTACTATCATTTCCCATGCATATGTCATGCTAAATCAAAAGCCATAATAAAGAAAGACAATATATTTTTATTTTTATTTATTTATTTTTATAGTATGCTTTTCTGAATGTTTTTGGGTTTTATTGATTAGTATTTCCAAGGACGGTCACATACTTTTCTTTGTTGATGATGATTAATCTAAGTTAATCATACCCAAAGACTCAATTATAAAATTAATTTTTACTAAATCAAAGGCTTAGTGAATAAACTAGCAAGCTGATTAGATGTATCCACTTTGACCGGGTGGTGAGATTGAGATTCTCACTTAGGATCGAATATGATGATCGAGTTAGTGATTGAATGGTGGAATCATTCAATCACGAAACATTAGATGCAGAAGTTATACTCATAAATGCTTTGTACATTGATGATGGTGATTGATTACAATGGCTGCTAGGGTTTAGCAAGAAAAGTAATAAATGCTTCTGATTTTCTATATTTTTTCTTTTCTGTCTTTTTCTATGATTTCGGTCTCCTCATATACGAGGTTGTATATTCTATTTATAGGCACACAAGTTGCCTTCTACAAAATGACTAAACTACCCCTAACTTATTACATCAGAATTAGTCTAAGTCTTCAATCGCATCTGGTCATCCGGATTGGCAAATGCAGATTAGTTAACTTAATCACCATTTCTTCACTTGGTCTTCCGCATTGACAAATACGGATGAACACTTGCCCGCATTTGTTCTCTGGTCATCCGCATTGACAAATGCGGATGAACAAACACTTGTGCGTATTTGTTCTCTGGTCATCCGCATTGACAAATACGGATGAACAAACACTTGTCAGCATTTGTTCTCTGGTCATTCGCATTGACAAATACGGATGACAAACACTTGCCGCATTTGTTCTCTAGTCATCCGCATTGACAAATGCGGATGAAAAAACACTTATCCGCATTTGTTCTCCGGTCATCCGCATTGGCAAATGCGGATAAATAAACACTTGTCCGCATTTGTTTGCTGGTCATCTGCATTGACAAATGGGGATGAACAAACACTTGTCCACATTTGTTCTCTGGTCAACTGCATTGACAAATACGGATGAACAAACACTTGTCCGCATTTCTTCTAAGGCATCCGCATTAGTTGATGTGGTAGAACAAACACTTGTCCGCATTTGTTCACTTGTTCGCATTTCTTCTATTCAGTAGGATCTTTATCCGCATAGGATCTTGGACTTGTGAGAACCTTAGCAAAACAACCATCAACTCACCAATTGAATAGGCATGTATGGTCCTTTCAGGGTCCAACAATACTCACCCTAAGGATCATACAACCTATGTTTTTCAACGTTTGGGTGGTGATTGAGGTTGTAAAGATTCTGCTGGGTCTTGTGGAGGCATAAAAGGTGCTGCTTGAGTTGTATTTTTTTACTGTAGCAAATGTGGATGGTTTTTATACATTCGTATTTGTTTACTATTGTAAATGCAGAAGAGTTTTAACTTGTGATTTTAGGCATCCGCATTTACACACTGTAGCAAATGCGGAAGTTTTGTTACTTCAGTTTTCTTCTATCCGGATTTGTGCACTGTGGCAAATGCGGAAGAACGAAGTTGATTAGCATTTGTTCACTGTAACAAACGCGGTTGACAAAACTTGCTCACCATTGCTAACTGTAGCAAATGCGTTAAATCAAACTATTAGCATTCGCTCACCGTAGCAAATACGGTTGACGTAACTTGTTTAGCAAATGCGATAGAAGAAAATCTACATTTACTTGATCTTGTATACTTTTAACACACTAATGTGGTAGAGTAAAATCTTTGTTCGCATTAGTTTTACTTGGAAATAAAAAGTTACCTGCATTGGTTATAAGCATGGGTTACCTTCACCTGCATTAACCAATGCACTTACCTACATTAAATTTTGAACTTAATCAAAACTTAATGTTTTCTGCTTTTGATTTTTCTTGTTATGAAATGTGTCTTTGATTGAATTTGTGTCTTATGAAGTTGTTGACTGTTGATTTTTTCAGTTCTTGCTTGGATTGACTTGTATGTTAGAACTGATACAAGTTTCCTATTGTTTGACTGATCTTGGACTTTTCATGCTTCCAAGAATCTACATAGGCTGAGATACTATGGTATAACTTCTGCACCAACACATGCATTTTTTTATTAATTCTAAAGAAAGTGATTTAAGCTATTAAGAATCTATATAAATTTGATCAAATGCATTTCAAATTACTCCCCCTAAAGTTTATATCCATATCTGGATAGAAACTTTAAAGATTTTTAAAACTTTTTGAATATAATTTTGATTATTTATAATGAAGAGAAAAATATCTTTTGTTGGAATCATATCAATCTTACATTACACATGTGCATCCTTTATGATAAAATGGACATGTTTATGAACTTGATGATTGAAGGTATGTTTGTCCTCTTAAACTCATACCAGGTTGATATTTTGATGCAAATGATATTTATAATGTTTTTGTTTGATTTAATTATTCAATATGTACCTCACACACAAGAATGGAATGATCAGCCCTCCTTATACAATGCATGGTAGAACTTTTTCACAACTTTTCTTACTAGATTACTTAAGTTATGAGAACTCATTTTCATTGATCCTCATTGGAATTCTTTTACTTTGATCCTTTTCATGATGATCCACATTGGGATTCTTTTCACTTCACTTTGGAAGGTGATCCATGATAGGATTCTTTTGTTTATTCACTTAGAATGTATTGCTTTTGTAGATTCATCCAATTTGGATGTGTTCCTTATCGGGAATCTTTTGGATCAGTACATCTACACTATGTGCATGTTTTATCAGGTCTTTGCTCAGCAAAACAAAATGAAACTGGATGTAGGTTAAAGAGATTCATAAAGTATCATTACCTGATGTGTTTAGGTTACTACACACATGCACTCAGATAAGCCAATACATACCTGCACTTTGTCATGAGTGTTTCACTATTGAATAAGATTTTAATTCATCACAGCATGTATCTTCTCTTCCAGGTTGAGCCTACCAACATATCTGGTACGTCATAACAGTCTTGCAATTTTTGAAATTAAGCACAGTGAATGATATAATGACTGTAATTATATCATTTCCTAATGATATTCTATTCTTCATAAAAATTTACTTTTTTCATGGTTTTCTAGTATTTTTTGACTTGTTTTTGATTTTTTGATTGGTTTTAATCAAGGTTATTCATGCCAATTGATTGAACTAGGAATTCAAACCTACCAGGTTCAAATGCCTTAGTAAATAAATCAGCCAATTGATTTTCAATGGAAACTTGAATCAATTTGATCAACCCTATTTCAGAACAGTCTCTCAAAAAGTGATATCTTATTTCAATGTGTTTGGTTTTTGAGTGCTGAGCTGGATTGTTTGTTATGAAAACAGCTGTTGTGTTGTCAATGTGAATTGGAGTGTGCAAGAAGTTAAAACCATAATCAACCATCTGGTTTTGAATCTAGAGAACTTGAGAGCAACAAGCTGATGTTGTAATATACTCAGCTTCTGCTGTTGACACCCATACATTTGTTTGCTTCTTGCATTGCCAAGAGACCAGTCTAGGACCAAGAAATTAAGAACTGCCAGAGGTGTATTTCCTATTGAAGTTTCATCCTTCGTAATCACTATCAGTGAAGGCATAGAGATTGAAGTCTCCTTCCTTTGGATACCATAATCCAAGAGTTGGTTTGCCCTTAAGATATCTGAATAACCTCTTGACAGCATTCACATGAGATTCCTTAGTTGGAATTTTGATTGATTGATAAAGATTCCATCTGCTGTTTGTTGGACTCGCACCCCTAGAAAGAAAGTGAGTTCCCCTATTGCACTCAGTTGGAATTTTGAATGCATAAGGTATTCAAACTCTTTACAAAGTTGCTTGTTTGTTGAGTGAAAGATGATATCATCCATATAAATTTGGACTAACAACATGTATTTTCCTCTTCTTTTTGTAAAATGAGTCTGATCAATCCTTCCTCTTTCATATCCATTTTCAAAAAAAAAGGATGATAGAGTCTCATACGACTTCCTTGGTGCTTGGTGAAGACCAAACAAAGCTTTGTCAAGCTTGTAAACTCTATGAGGGAAATCTAGATCTTCAAAGCCAGGTGGTTGACTCACATAGACCTCCTCAGCAATCTTTCCATACAAGAAGGCACACTTCACATCCATTTGATAAAAAATAAATTTCATGGACGCAGAATATGCTAGAAAGATTCTGATTGCTTCTAATCTGGCAATAGGTGCAAACACTTAGTCATAATCGATTCCTTCTTCTTGAGTGTATCCCTGTGCCACTAATCCTACTTTTTTCTGATGATGATCCCTCTATCATCAGTCTTGTTCCTGTACAGCCATCTGGTACTGATAGGGTATTGTCCTTTGGAAAATTTACTAGTTTCATACTTCTTGCTTCTTGAATTGGAGCAATTCTTCCTGCATTGCTTCAATCCAACTATTGTCTTGAAGAGCCTCTTTGATGTTCTTGGGTACTATTTGACATCGAAAAGCTTGTGATCAAACATATGTTTGAAATACTGGACTTGCTTCTTGTCACCCTCTTATGAAGTTCACCAATAATGGTTTCAATTGGATGATTCTTGTCTATTTTGGTGGTTGGAATGGAGTTACCAACAATGGTTACATCAAGATTAGAGACATTCAGTTCATTAGGCACCTTCATCTTGTACTGTGTGGAATTATGAAGATAGTCAGACTTCATTTCAGTTCATACTTCAGCTTCAGCAGCACTATGATTGCTTCCATCATTTGATGTTCTTTGTGTTTTAGCTGGAGGAGTAGCTTGTTTTTGATTTCTGATCTCAGTTGACAGATCATCTGAGTGTGATGGTAACAGGCTTGGACATCCTTCAGTTGAAACACTCTAGTTTTGTGATGGTTGTCTGATAGGATCAATTTGGAAAGGAACATCTTCATTCATATATTCAGCAGATGTAGGAGGAATCAATGGAAAGTCATCTCTTCTTTCTATAGCTGAAGAAGTGTCTCCTGAATGAAGATTTCCTGCATTAGACAGGTGAAATTGATCAAATGATTTTGTAAATGAGTCAATATCAAACAACCAGTTGGGACCATTTGTAGATTTGGGAAACGAATGTTCCTTGAATTGAACATTTGTTGGCTCGTCAATAATGTTAATCTAGGATTAAACACTCTGTAAGCCTTTGAAACAGAAGAATAACCTACAAAGAATTCTTTATCAGACTTAGATGAAAACTTTCCCAAATAGTCTCGGGTGTTTAATATAGAGACATGACTACCAAATGACTTAAGAAATCCAATGAATTGTTTTCTATGAAAGAGCCGTTCATATGGATTCATGTTGCTTTCTTTTACAAGTAGAGTTCGATTTTGTAAAAAGCAGATATATTAACTGCCTCTGCGTAGAAGGTGATTGGCAGCTTAGCATTGGCTAGCATTGTTCTTGCTGCTTCAATTAGTGTTCTATTCCTCCTTTCAGCTACCCCATTTCGTTGAGGAGTTCTAGCTGTATTGAATTGATGAGCAATGCCTTTGGTTGCACAAAAAGAACTCATGTCTTCATGTTGGGTTTGTTGGACCATATCAAAGTAGTTTAACCATTTAAACATGAAAACGCAGCGGATTAAAACCTTAATATTATCATTTGTAATCTGAAAATTAAGGCTCATATTATAACTACAACAAACCCAAGAACATAAGGATCATTTATATGTGAATGGACTAGCTATCAACAAGAAATAACAACCAAAATAAGACATACAAACACCTTTGTAGAGCTGCTAAAAAACGTGATGTAGGAGGAAGAAAATGGTGTTGTTGAATAGCCAAAACACCAAGGAAAGGTGTCTTCAAGCTTCCATACCCACAAGCATCAAGCAAAGACCACTCTTTCTAGGATTTGTACACCAAAAGCTCAAAGAACAAGCTGCTGGAACACTTTCTAGCCGAGAATCCCTTCAAGAAAATGAGAGAATATGGTCTTTTGTTCTTGCATGTGTGAGAGAGAGTGAGAGGTGAAGTGTTGGACCATTCAATTGTTTCTATTCTCTAGACACTTGAAAGACCAAAACCCCCTTTAGGGGCGGCCGAAAATGGTGATCCAAAAGGAGTTTCCCCCCAAAACATTTATAAAACAAAACATTTACAAGTTAATTGTGAGTTATGTAATTAACCTATTAATTATATAACTCTCACACTCTCTAATTTTTGATGTCATTTGTCCAAAACAAATAACATTTACAAATAAAACTTATGGACAAAATATCCTAATAAGTTGTTCCGTCTCATATGCAATTTATTTAGAAAACCCATTTTCTAAATTGGTGTAATTATCTAATTCCATGATCATATAATCAATTATATATTTATATTGGTATTTGCAAAGCTTGTTATTGGGTATGACCCGACTTGGATCATAACATAATAACCACATCAATGTTCTATGTGTCTTGGGCATATAGAATCCAACACTTCATTATTAAATTCAGATCCATTATCACTTCTGATTGTTTTGACCTTATGATCAAGGTGATTTTCTATTTTAGTGATAAAGTCTTTTATTATTTGGGATGCCTTATTTTTATGAAGTAAGAAGAAAACCCATGTAAATCATGAAAAGTCATCAATGAGCACCAAACAATATTGTTTCTTTCCAATGCTCATAACATGAGTTGGTCCAAACAGGTCCATGTGAAGTAACTTCAATGGAATATTGTTTTTGTTCACCAGCTTGGATTTGTGATAAGATTTATGTTGTCTTCCTTTGAGGAACGTTGAACAGTGATCAACAAAGTGAAATTCTTTTTATGGAAGACCAATGACATGGTTTCCTTTGACCAATATGTTCATGTTTTTAAAGTTTGTGTGCCCCAAACGTTTGTGCCAAAGCTGTGACTCATCAAATGATGCTTTTGACAAAAGACAAGTTTCTTCTGTAGGTGTTGAAGAATTCAGGTTTAAAACATAAGTATTATTCTTCCTCGGGGTCTTTAGGACAACCCATTCTTATGAGATCTGAAATCTAGGTTTTAGAATGTAGCAATGAGTGTTGTTAAAGTGAGTTGAATATTTCTTGTCATAGATCTGAGACACGTTTAGCAGATTGAAGTTCGGTTGTTCACAGTAGTTCACTCTATCAAAACTCAACATCCCATTTGTCACAGATCCTTCACCAATAATTCTACCACCCTATGAATCTCCACCAAATGCCACCGTAGTTCCTTGTATATGCTTGAAGTCATGAAGGAGGGAACGATCTCCAGTCATGTGTGGGGAACATCCATTGTCCATGTACCATAAGCTATTGGACCTATGTGGATGAACCTGCAAGCACAAAAGAACTAATTAGAATATGGAACCCAAGCCATGACGGTCTTGGGTTTCCCGTTCCTATCTATTATGGTGATTCTTGATACCTTTCTCTAAATTGTGATCTATTTAGAGGTGACTATGAAGATTGCTTATGATATTTTGCTGGAGTCTTCTCATCAACATCAACAGAAGAGTTAGATGAGTAGTGAAATCTTTCATCTCTATTCTTTTGAAGAAATTTAAACCGTTTTTGATTTTCAAGAGTCATTTTGGGTTTTGAAAAGTCAGACTTTTGATTAATGTAATGGTTGTTTCTTTGACTTTTCCACATTTCTTTTGTTCTACTCCTGTGATTGAGTGATCTAGATGTCCTAGATTGATTGGTGTGCAAATTACTCCTGACTTGGGTTTTGCCTGATGATGTTGTTGAGATGGGTTTGTTCTGAGCGATTCTCACTCCCTTCTAATTGAAGTAACAATCAGATGTATCATGATTGTTCATATCACAGACTAAACAATATTGTTAAAATTACAGTTTTGATAGAGTGGTTGTTCATGTTACAAATAGAGCAATATTGGTTGTAAAATCACTATTCTGTTTTGTGATTGAACATATCACAAATGTCACAATACATTTGTTTGTTGCTTGAATCAGATTTTGATTTGTGGGACTCAACTGATTTTCTTATTTACTGCTGAGCCACTTTCTTTTGCTCAGGGGATGAATGAAAAACAGCCCTTTTGTTTGATTTTCTGGGTTGTTTTTGTTTCTTCAACCCTTTCTTTACCTCTTTCTCAAATTGATCAACGCGTTCCTTGTTGCATAAGTCAAAACCAACACCCTGTCTTAATTTTGAAGATTGGGGGTCTTACAGAGTTTTACACGTTGAAATCAATGATCACTTTTGTTTCTTTTGCTGTGAAACCTTGTCTGATATTCTTGATTTGTTTGGAGATATAATCTTATTATGAGAACTGCTTTCAGCAGTGGGTTTCACTAACTTCACAAATTTCTTTTTACTTTTTAAAACTAAAGGTATGAATTTTATAAATGGAACAATTGCCTTTACGGGGCTTGTGGGTTTGATGACACTCACTGCCTTGTTTGAACACTCTTTGATTTGGATTTGATGTCCTAATCTGATTTTATCCTTATTGGTTTCAATGTAGACATTTGGGTGGTTTTCAGGGTTTGTGATCTGTTTTACTATAGATTTTGGTTCCATAGTGTTGGTCCATAAGATCGTATAACAGTGCAAATGAGATGAATAATTATTCAATATCAAACACACATTCTAAACAAGATGAACAATGAATATTGAACACAATAACAACTCATTCAATAATAAGACAATAAAGATCATACCATTCAATAACAACAAAGCACAATGATATTTCTATGAAATAACTGCTTAGAAATGGTAACTTGCAAGAAGGATCAACATTTAGGGTTTTGAAAGCTTACCCGCAATGATAATAATCAAAAACTATATACAACAGTCTTATTTTGCAGACAGTTTCGTTGTCTGCGAAACTGCTCTGCCGAAACTATACTTTGGCCGAGTAGAAACTGTAGTTTCGCCGTGCGAACAAATCTTGTGACAGTTTCGCTGGACTGCAAAACAACATAAATCTAATTACATACAAAAGGAAACTAACAAAAGAACTATTACAAGCAAAAGTAAACAATCTAAA
Source organism: Flaveria bidentis (assembly GCA_018326385.1). NCBI lineage: Eukaryota > Viridiplantae > Streptophyta > Magnoliopsida > Asterales > Asteraceae > Flaveria > Flaveria bidentis. The sequence goes on from BJCM01173188.1 coordinate 22,777, forward strand.
CTAAGGTGAATCCAACCTAAACATGATCTTCAATACTCCCCTAGGTTGAAACTCACCACCATCACTCGTCTTGATGTATTTTTCAGCTCTGGTGTCCTCAGTTGCCTTTGATTTGTCTTCAGCACCTCCTGCAACAACATCCTTGGGGCTTCAGCACATGATTCTCCATGGACTCTTCCTGCTTCACGAACCCCTTCAGGATGAGCAATCGCTTGCCAAAACTGCCTGGCCAAATCCTGTATATCCATGTTTAGATCATCTTGGGCACTTACTCTCTCTACTAATCTCTTCACCTCTGCCCTCACATCTATGATTTTATTTGCCACAGTCATAAACAGATTGGCTTCCTTCCACATTTCCTCACCTGCACCTGCTTTGATATGATTCTCGCACAGAACTAGCAGGTCTTCATCACAGAAGCTAATAAGTTCCATTGGATCAATAACTTTGAACTTAGCATCATTCTTCACTCTGATGAATGCCTCCCCCGTATTGTAATCATATAATCACTTTTCCAAATTCTATAGTTGTTGGGGGAGGGGAGTCTGCCAATCTGACCCTATTCATGGTCCTTGGGGGTTTCACCCTTAGTATAATCTTTCCCTTGCCAGTCTCCCAATCCTTGTCTCTCTTTGATTGTTTCCTCTCAGTGTTCATGTATCCAAAAGACTCAAAGTTGTCATTTAGGCCATTCTGAATCTCTTTCTCCAAAAGAGAGGCTCAGAGCTGCCAACTGCCTCAGATCCTATTTAGGCAAGGTCTTGAATGCCTTCCTCTTATGCATGTAGCTAATTCCACCCCATCCCTTCTTTATCATGAACATTTTGAGGCTAGGGTTATAACACCAACTTATAATCCTCTTATTAGCCTCATTCCTACTCAACCCTTCCATGTGTTAGAAAAGGGGAGTTAGTTCTTCTGGCTCATTCTCTTTAACAAACCATTCAGCCTTATCCATCTTAAAGACATCTTCATCAAGCTCTCCCTTCTTGGCTACATATATCAATGGCCTCTCATCAACTTCATAGAATTCTGGTTCAGAATCATAATCTACTAGTTGTTCATCATCTTCTTGTTCATCAACTAGTCCCTTTCCTTTCTCACCATCTCTGTCAACCAACTTCTCCCTCACCACCTCTTCTCCAACTAGATCCTTTTCAACATCAAATACCATGTTTATAAACCCAGCCTCCTGAATTTCCTCCTCGTTTTCCCTACTTTCATCTTCATGCCTTATTTTAGGACCTTCAGCACCAACAAATGCTGCACCAGATGTGCCCTCTCATGCCCTAGAGGAAGTACCCACGTTCAAGAACGGGTATTTAAAGATGTCAGTTAAATCATCTAACTCAGATTGAGTTAGTTGGTTGGGCAGGCCGGCAACAGCTGTCAGTTGACCAACTTCTTCAAACAACTTCTTTAGCAGTAAGTTTTGATCGACCAACAACTTCTTCATTCCCTCTATAACCTCATCTTTTGGCTTCTCCTGTATCTCTTGGTTGGTGAGTTTAGACTTTATCATGCTCAGTACATCTCCCAGAGAGCTATTAAAGTTACGAATCATATCCTCATCTAAGCTCCCTCTGTCTTCCCTCCTTGGTGTTTTCAGTGAATGCTTGATGTCTATGTTTAGTTCTCCTCTCTAATTCTACTATATCAGCTTTCTTCTTCGATCTCTTCTCCTTTTCTACCCTTATTGACTGGGTGTGAGTTAGAGTGATATTCTTACTGAGAATCGAATATGATAATCAAGTCAATGATTGAGTGGCGGAAACAAACAATGAGAGAACATTCAAGCAAGAAAATTACTCATAAATGTTGTTTGTATTGATATATGAAAGTTGACAAATCACAGAGAATAATTACAACAAAAATCCTCTCTCA
>BJCM01173296.1:0-10782 GCA_018326385.1 Flaveria bidentis
AAGTTGGAAGTTTTTGACATTGACTCCCCTCACTAGATCATTCTGGATCAAGTGACTCATCTTCCGAGGATTTATGTGTCCCATTCTCCTATGCCAGGAGATGGAATCTTTCTTAGTAGCTTTTGACAAAAAGCACTGAACTTCATGATCCGTTATGGAGGCCGTTGAAAGGTCCAAGACATAAAGATCTTTATATCTTGAAGTTGTCATTAGGACTTGGTCCTCCGGTATCACGTAGTCCTTTTTCAGAACGTAGCACTTCTTGTTGTCAAAGACTACTTTGAAGCCTTTATCACATATTTGAGAAACAGAAAGTAAGTTATTTTGCAATTGTTGGACATAGGTTACCTTGTCAAACTACTTTCTGATTTCCCACTTCCCCTTGGGCTGTGATGTACCCACCTTTGTTTCCCGTGAGTGAAACATGCCCTCCTTTGATTTGTTTGACATTTGATAAGAGAGCCCTGTTCCCCGTCATGTGTCTGGATGCTCCGCTATCTACAATCCACGTGTTAGTTTCAGCACTATAGCGAACACCCTGCACATTCAATGAAAAAGTTAGTTCAGGTTAGGAACCCAAGCCTTCACTGGCTTGGGTTTCCCCGTGGCATCACACATGATAAACTCAACCCATTGACCATTCTATGGTGAGTGAAGCTCAGATGTCTATTTGTTCTCATTTTCAGATACCGAGGTGGATTTTTCCTTCCATAAGCCAGATTTGTGTAAGGCTTGTTTGTGGTAAACAGACGACTAGCTGATGGGTTGAACTTTGTGTTCACTATCTCTTTTAGGAGGCGTCACTGAGTTCCTCTTAAAAGAGCTAGGTTTTGGTTCAAGAAGTTAAACTTTCCTCCTTGGTGTCTGATAATAAGAACAATGAGACGCAATGTGTCCGTACTCTCCATAATTGTAGCAGGATCTGCTTTCAACTTTATGATTTATTTGTTTTTGTGGAGATGTAGGTGACACACGGGTGAATTTATTCTATTTGGATAGAGTCACTTCTTGGTTAGATTTATAGTCTGGTTTTACAAATTTAATTGCTTTACCTGGTTTTACATCTTTTGCATTTTATTTACCTGGACTTTAACGTGATAAGCTTTGGGGGTTTATTATGATTCCCCACTTCGTTCTCCAGTAGCAGTAGGTTCTGTATACGTGAGTCTCTACCTGTTGTATATGCTGAAAATTGGTCCTCCATTTCACTTAACTTTAATTTTAAAACAAATTGTTTTATGTGTGCGAATGAAGGTAGGAGATTGAACTATTCGGGCGATTGAACTATGCGGATGGTTCAATCGTGCGACTGAGCTAATGCGGATGAGTCAGTCGGCCGAATGAACTAATACGGTTGAACAAGCCGAATAGAGTTCTCAATCGTACGAATGGGAGTACGAATGAGTCCAATCGTGCATATAGGGAAAGCGAATGAGTTCAGTCGTGCGATTGAGTCAATCGTGCGACTGAAACTGCTGGATTTCGAAAATTTCTAGGTTTATCGTGGTTTGGTCGCAAAAACTCGAATTTTCACTAACCCTAATTGCCGTGTGCCGGAAAAACTAAACTTCTTGACTAGGAGACGTCTAAGACACCGTTTGACACAAAAAGATTGCATTTTAGTGAAAAAACACAAGTTTTGTATCAAAAATGATTGAATCACACATAATCAAGAGCCAAAGCTCTGATACCACTTGATAAGATCGTGTACTGGACGATGTACTAACTGATTAATGTGCATACCGAATCAAAGTGCGGAATCCTATTTGAATGGCGATCCAATCAGTGAGAACGCACGTAGAAACAATTATGAATTGAATCTAAATGATTAGGAATCGATGTACTACGATCTATGAACTTGGAGTATGATCTTAGAGGTCTCAGGACGGCTAGGATACGTCTGGAGTCGAACTGTGTTCAATGCTTACGTTTTTCCACGAATTAGGTGGTATTTATAGGTTAGGGTTACTCATTCGGGCGACTGAACCATTACCATGGTTCAGTCGTGCGATTGAGTCATGTGGTTGATCCATTCACACGACTGAGTGTTTATTCGTGCGACTGAACCAATCTCATGTTACAATCATATGACTGATCCAGTCTCCTGGTTCAGTCGTGCGCCAGAGTCATTCGCATGAAGTTGTTCATGCGTATGGTCCATTAGCATGGGCCATTCGCATAATAACTTCATGTTATTAAGTTTGAATGTATTAAATGTCATTATATTATTTATATTAGTTCAATCAACCACAAACCAATATAATCAAGTCAATATGTGTTAAACAACTCATTAATGAAATATTAAACATTATAAACACAACCAAACATTTACATTTCATTAAGTACCCAACTATTACATAAGTGTAAGACACTAAAGACATATTACATTAAGTTCAAAAACTAGGGACACATGTGTCTACAAATAAAGTTTAAACCATAAGCCAATCGTCTGTTTATCACAAATAGGCCTTACACAAAACTGGCTTATGGAAAGAAAAGTCAAGTCAAATGTCTGATAATGAGAACAAGAAGAAGAGCGATAAACCCTTTCCCTCCAATGGACAGTGGGTTGAATTCATGATGTGTGATTCCTCTGGGTCACCCAAGCTAGTTAAGGCTTAGGTCCCTAACCTAAACTAATCATTTCCTTTAAATGTGCAGGGTGGCCACTATAGTACTTCTACAAATACCTGGATTGTTGATAGTGGGGCATCAAGGCACATGACTGGGAACCTATCTCTCCTGTCAAATGTCAAACAAATTAAAGGAGGACACATTTCATTTGCTGGAAAGAAAGGAGGATATATCACAGCAAAAGGCGAAGTGGGAAACAAGAAAGTCAAGTTTGACAAGGTCAACTACGTTCAACAACTACAAAATAACTTGTTTTCTGTATCCCAGATTTGTGACAAAGGATTCAAGGTAGTCTTTGACAACAAGAAGTGCTATGTGTTGAAGAAGGAGTATGTTATCCCGGAGGATCAAGTCTTAATATCAGCTTCAAAATATAATGATTTATATGTCTTGGACCTATCAAAGTCCTCCACAACCGATCATTAAGTACAATGCTTCTTGTCAAAGGCAACAAAGAAAGACTCAATCTACTAGCATAGGAGAATGGGACACATTAATCCATGGAAGATGAATCACTTGATCCATAATGATCTAGTGCGTGGAGTAAATGTTAAGAACTTCCAATTGCCGGATTTTTGTGTCGCATGTAAGAAAGGGATACAGAGAAAGAAGTCTCATAAGGAGAAGAAAGTTCACTCAATTGACCTACCTTTTGAGCTTCTTCATATGGATCTGTTTGGGCCAGTCAGTACAAAGATTATTGTCGGCGATTTGTACTACTATGTAGTTACGGATGATTACTCAAGATTTTCTTAGGTAATGTATAGGAAATCCAAATCAGAGACATTTGAATCATTCAAAGAGTTGGTAACTACATTGGAGTCACTCTACAAGCTGAAGGTAAGGCAATTTTGCTTAGATAAAGGTACCGAGTTCAAGAACCAATGGATGGAGGCATTCTACAAAGAAAAAGGAATCGTGCACTAGTTCACATCTGCCTACACACCTAAAATAAACGGAGTTGCTGAGAGAAAGAATCAAAGCTTGATAGAGATAGCCCGGACGATGCTAGCAGACTCGAAACTGCCTATCCAATTTTGGAAGGAGGCAGTAGCTAATGCATGTTACACCCTTAATCGAGTCTTGGTGGTCAAACGTCATGGTAAGACGTGTTACGAGTTGCTCCAGCGACGTAAACCGAATCTGGAGTACCTCGAACCATTTGGCGCACCATGTACGCTGCTGAAGAAAACTCAGTCAGGGAAGTTCAGCGAGAAGGCCGAATAAGAGATTTTTCTAGGATACAACATACCGAATAAGAGAGTTTATAACAACTCAACAGGTCAAGTAGAAGTGTGGTGCAACGTTGATGTACAGAGATACACCACCCCTTCCTGGAAAAGAACTCTCTTTCTTTTTCGATTATGATGGATTCTTTAAATCCTTCAACATCCCTCTCTCCCCTCTTGAGGATGAGTTATCAACCAGAATGATGTACGATGTATTAAACACACCATCACTGGACCCGACAACCTCAACTTCACAAGGTGAGTCTTCTAGTTCTTCAGGGGGAGCACTTGAGATAAGTGACTCATCCTCTGATGACGAAGACATGGAAAATGATCAGGTGGATCAAGGGGAACAGGTTCCGACTACTGCAAGTATACAAGCATCTGATGTTGATGCCTCTGACACTTCGGAACCTCACACTCCTACTGCCTCAGATACTCAAACTGGTGTTCACAATCTGAACAATGAGGTGGTTGTTCCCACCACTCCTGGATCACGACTAAATGTTTATCATCCTTTGGACAATGTCATTGGAGATGTTCGATCAGGAGTACAGACTAGAAATCAGTTATACTCAGCTGATTATGCCTCAGTAATGGAAAAGGGATATCTTCATGATGGTGCGTATAGATGTTTTGTGTCTCAATTTGAGCCAAAATATGTAAGTAAAGCTCTAAACAACGAGCATGGGTGAGTGCCATGCAAGAGGAACTTCTTCAATTCAAGAAGTTAGGGGTATGGACACTGGTGGATAGACCAAAAGGTGCTAAGGTAATTGGTACCAAATGGGTCTTGAAGTGCAAGAAAGATGACCAAGAGGTCATAATAAGAAACAAGGCTCGACTTGTAGTTCAAGGATTTCAACAAGTCAAGGGTATTGATTACAATGAAGTGTTTGCACCTATGGCAAGAATGGAAGCAATCCATTTCTTCCTAGCCTTGCATCTTACATGAAGATCAAAGTCTATCAATTAAACGTAAAGAGTGCACTCCTTCATGGTGAAATCCGAGAGACAGTGTACGTCAGTCAGCCCGAAGGATTTGAGGATCCGTATCATCGGGACGGTGTTTACAAACTAGATAAGGCTCTCTACGGGCTCCATCAAGTCCCAAGACATGGTATGAGAAGCTCTCGACTCATCTTATGAAACACGGCTTTCGTAGAGGAATGATTGATTGTACACTGTTCATCAAATAAAAGGATGGTGACTTACTGCTCGTACAAATTTATGTTGATGACATAATTTTTTGTTCCAAAAACGAAGAATTTTGTAAAGAATTTGAAGCAGTAATGAAAGCTGAATTTGAGATGAGTGCCATGGGAGAGATAAAGTTCTTTCTGGGGTTACAGGTGGATCAGACACCAAATGGAATATTTCTACATCAAACCAAGTATGTAGGTGATATCCTAAGTCGATTTGATATGGAGAATGTTTCGGCAGCTGGTACTCCACTTGCTACAAACCACGACGTGGCACCCGACGAAAATGGTGATATGGTGGATGCCACAATGTACCAAGGAATGATTGGATCCCTCATGTACCTCACTGCCTCACGACCTGATATCATGTACGTGACGTGTCTGTGTTCCAGATATCAGGCAAAACCCAAAGTCAACCATCTCATAGGAGTTAAAAGGATATTCCATTATCTGAAGGCTACTCCAACACTCGGGTTGTGGTATCCTCATGACGATAACTTTGATCTTATAGCGTATAGCGATTCGGATTATGGCGACTGCAAAATGAATTATAAGTCAACATCAGCAGGATGTCAATTTTTTGGTAGACGGTTAGTCACCTGGCAGTGTAAGAAGTAGACCTCCGTTGCTTTGTCAACATGTGAAGCTGAATACGTTGCTGCTGCAAGTTGTTGTTCACAAATCATCTGGATTCAACAGCAAATGCGTGACTACGGTTTGAAATTCTCTAACACTCCTATATTTGTTGATAATTTTGATGCTATCGCCGTAACTAAAAATCCGGTCCAACATCCTAAAACTAAACATATCGGGATTAAATATCACTTTATACATGATTGTTTTAAAAAGAATTTAATCGATGTGGTTAAAATTAATACGGACTTTTAACGTGTCGACCTCTATATAAAAGCTTTTGATAAACCGTGATTTTTATATCTGTTAGAGGTCAACTGAGTGAAAAAGAAATGTGAAGTGATTCCAGAAGACAAAAGTCCATACTTCGACGAGTAGTCATTTTTATTTATTTATTATTTTATTAATTTTTATTTCATTTATTTTATTTTTATTTCTTCACCTATAAAATCTAAAAACTCAAAAATATTTTTGGTTTTAGACTTTTATGGGGAGAATAGGTTAGATTAAAATAAATTTATCATTTTATTTAAAAAACGAGGGAGGAGGACAGCTTAATTAAAAAGAAAGTAATCAAATCTGTGATACTGATTCAATGAAATTGGAAAATGATAGTACACAGGGAACAAATTATTTGGGACTTCAAAAGTTCAACTATTTAAGATGCAAAAGTCAAAGTTTAAGTCTGAAAAGTCTAAGCAAAATAAAAGGAAAAATGATAGCAAACCTAGTAGGCTACCAAGGTAACATAGAGAAATTAGACCTAGAGGCTGTTAGTTCTTATATGATGTGTCAGTAGATTCAATGCAATAGACAAATAGACCTCATTGGTGGTTCTAATTACAAACTAAGTTGTTCAAACTACTGTGGGTTCCTATTTTATCCCTGGTTAACACAATCAACACTGTTTCAATAAGGGGTGAAGAGCAAAATAAACGCCACATATGTGTGCGGACGACCATAAAATATGAGCAAAGCACATGAAAAATGCAAAAAAGCAATCTAGCTAATAACTTATGTTGTTGGTGCGATATGTGCAAAAAGATAAATAATTGCTCAAATAAGAAGATAGGTGGTGTGCCTCTCTGTTGTGCGGTAGCACTGACCTGAGGATAAGCATAACCTAAATATTCTAGAATTCATTGTTGTTTGCGCCTCTCTGCTATGCGATGACACTGACCTGAGGCTTAGCATCTCTTTGAAAGCTTTTAGAATAGCCTCTTCTTGAAATATACCCGTAGACCGCTCAAAAATCTCCTGAGGAACGTTGATTACCATATAAGCGTGGGAACCACAAAAGCTTGTTGAAATACTAAAACCTTAACTCATCACGAGTGTGTGTCAAAAGTCTGTGTATGGATTTAAGAGGACAAGTATACTGACAATTTATCATGAGCTGCAGTTCTTGAAAGTCAAAATCATTGTGTGCATCCTGTAGCTCTAGTATGATTTCTTAAAATTGCTATTGACTATCAGTGAAAACAAGGATTAAACATCAAAATTGTTTATTAAAATATCCCAAGTGATTGTGATATACCTGGATGATTCTAAAATAAATCGTACCAAAAATGATAAACTAAAATTGAAGCTGTGTTGTCCAAGAATTAAAATCGATTAGAATTACTCTAATAGGTTTAATATCCAATTTCTAAACAAAAATACAAAAATATGTCCTAATTTTGTTTGTTAAATTTTCTAGTTGCTTTATTTTTTTCATTTTAGTCATTTAGTAGGTAAAAGTCGGACTAGGCATCGAGACTTCATCTGTTAATCACTCACTCAAAAGGGTCACGTCTGTGGTGACCAACACATTCAAAAATAAAAAATGAGTCACATCTAAGGTGACAAATTCGTTTTAAGTCAAATGATCACGTCTGAGGTGATCAACAGGTTTTTCAATTTAAAAGGGTCATATCTGAGATGATCATTGCTGATAACATTTTATCTATTGTTAAAAAGATAAGGGTTTGAAAGTGCATAATGTCAAATTAACAAGTAAGCGTCATTCGCACGACTGGACCTTAAGTATGGACCAGTCGCACGAAAGGGGCATGAGTATGAACCATTCACACGATTGGATCACAAGAATGAACCAATCACACGAATGGAGGTGACCGAATGAGTCAGTCGCACGACTGAAACCTAGTCGCACAACTGAAGGTGACCGACTGAGCCAATCGAACGACTAAGCTCCAGTCACACGAATGAAGAGTGCGAATGGATCCAGTCGTCCAACTAAAGACAGTATCAGTATAAATAGGGCTAAAGACGGTCGCATATCTTCATCACCCCTCAATCGCCCTAAAATCACCCAAATGCAAAGACACTCTGCCAAAATTTGATTAAGTCGCTTTCTGACCACTATTGTGTTACTGACGAGTTGTTACATCATCTGGTAATGAACGATCCAAATCGCACAAAATGCGCAGTGAAAACAAACCCTAATAGACCCAAACTGTTTAAAATCAAGAAATAAGTCATAACCAACAAACAGACCATACTGTGATAATTAGGTTTCTTGCGAGTCTAAACACAATGTTTAACTTCCAGTTTTGACCTAGATTCAGGATTAAAGTGTCGAACAGAGAGGTGTGCGACTGGTCACTCCGAATGAACTTCAATCGCATAATTGAACCGGGCGAATGACTCAATCGGCCGAATGAACTAGGCGTATGAGCACAATCGCACGATTGAACTCGGCCGCATGCTCAGTCGCCCGATTGAACTTAGCCGCATGCTCCGTCGCCCGATTGAAGTCAGTCGCATACTCAATCAACCGACTAAACTCAGTCGTATGGTTCAATCGTGCGATTGAACCAGGCTGATTTCAAAACAGTTTAAAATTCAAGTGTTTCTGTTCTGGATTAATCTAATGTTTATGTTTCTTATGTTACAGAAACATGACAGAAAGGTGGACTATGAACACCAAGCACAACATCTGTGCCCACCTTGATCCTACATCCGGGAACACTGCGGAGTTCTCAGGGATTATAGCTTTTCTACGCCGATCACGGATCTTCAAGGCTATCTCGACTCAGCGCACACCTTACAGGTCCATCCAGCAGTCTTTCTGGGAGAGTGCCAGGGTAGATAGATCAGTTGAGCCCCATTGTATACGGAGCTCTATCTTGAGTCAAGAGATAGTGATCACGGAGGAGGATTTGAGACGGGTTTTAGGCTTGGGTGAGGACGGAAGCCACCCAACTAAGTTACATCCCCTGATTGTCCGGGGATGCTTCATGCGGATCAAGTACGCCGACGACTTGAATATCGAGGTGCTGAACAAGAGTAACATGTGCCCTCAATTTAAGTATCTGGCACATGTGATCTTGAAGTGCATAGCCTCCAGGCGTGGAGGATTTGATGACCTCTCCGACCAAATCCAGAATGCATACGTTGCACTGGTGCTGAACCATCCGTTCAGTTTCTCTAGTATGATCTTCTCCTATCTGATCAAGACATAGAGGCCAAAGGCAAGGAAGGCTTCTGCATGTACCCCTGATTCCTACAGATGATCATTGACGAGAAGCTTCCTTTACTGCCTAAGGAGAGTCATGATGCAGTTACTCTCGAGGTCATGGATGACACCACCCTCGGGAGGATGAAGGTCTACCGGGGCAAGCAAATGAAGCCCTTGGTGAGGAGGTTGTTTGGCCATCTAGCCAATGCAGAGTACATGGCGCTAGCAAGGAGGAAATGGCCCCACGAAGAGAGTGATTCTGATGTTAAGCAGATTGCCCTACCCTCCGATGATTCTGACGGTGATGACCACGATGATGATCAAGGAGGTGATGATCAGGGTGAACCCGAGTTTGCTCCCATTCATCCTGATTTCCAGATAGAGGAGGAGGAGTCTGATGAGGAGCCTCTGGTGCGAACGATGGGGATCAGGGTCGTAGCCACTGAAAGAGGGCTCAAGGCGGTTGGTGGATGCCAGGGTGAGTCCGGGGATGCTGTTACTACTGATCCATCTTATACCCCAGACCAGCCCAGTAGCCAAGGGGGAGCCTCTGTGCCTAAAGGCTCCAGAAGAAGAGGATGGCTCACCCTTATGGAAAAAAGGGTAAGAGGCCACGATTTTCATTGACCACATCTGCTTCCACTACTGCCACAACCACCACCACTAATGCCACAACCACCACTACTACCACCACCACCACATCCCCCATATCCACCACAACTACCACCACCACCACACCACCTATCACTTCCACACTCCCAACCACCACCACTACAGCCTACCCTTCACCATCCACTCATATCCCACCACCCATATTCATCACATCTACCACCACCAGCCATCAAGCCGGTCCTTCATCCCACACCACCTTCACCACAAGACCCACTCTACCCTCTATTGGGGTAGAGGAAAAGCTGGCAGCACTAAATCGCATGGTGCTGAATTGTTAGCTGCTGATGAAGAGAAAGTTGCTCAACTACGTCAGCTTGTGGAGCTAAATGCTACCCGAGCACAGCAGATTGCCCAACAAGCACAACAGATATCCCAACTCCAAGAGCGCAATGACCAATCAGTAAAGAGAATTAAGTTGGAGGCCTCAAACAAGACTATCATGCTCAAAATGTAGGGATTTAAAGATGAGCCTCTGAAGATTAGAGAGGGTGATGATGGTGATAATGAAGATGATGATGATGGTGATGATGATGAGACTGATAATAAAGAGGACAGTGATGCTGAAGGGACACAGGGAAAGAAGGGCAGAGATGATGATGAAGAAGGGGATGTAGGTGCATCTGCATATGCTCAGGGTCAAGAAAGGAGAACCAAAAGAACCCACGACCAAGGAGCATCATCATCTGTCCCTCCAGCTGAGAAGCCGACACTTCAATACAAAAGTAATGCTTAGATGTTTATGTATTTGGAAACTTTTGTACTTGAATCTTGTATTAAAATTCTGTAATTAATGTTTATATATCTTTATCAAATGTTTGATTGTCTTGATTATTTACTAATTGTTGATGTGTTACATGTTTAAATCAAGCAAATCAAACATCTCAGCAAGATGAATATGATGTTGCTCCCTTACAGCAAATCAAGTCTCAATTCACAATGATTCTTGATTTGC
>BJCM01173583.1:0-14134 GCA_018326385.1 Flaveria bidentis
GGTAACTAGGCCTGAGGTCTTTCATAGACCTCGAACATTGTGCACGAAGCTGACTCCAGTACCTAGGGCTAGCGGCAAGGATCCCATTCATATGGTCAATCACAAGGATGGAACCCCAATGTGCATCCTTTGGGGTAGCTAACCCGCACACCATTGAGCTAACACCTACAATGGGTGTGCACCTCCATACATTTACTTGCAAGCCTTTCTTACTTTCATTCATTCATTCATTAATGCATGCATTCATCATCTTGTTCCTCTTTCATTATCTTTCACTTTACGCTACATAATACTTCGTTCATTCATTATTATAACACGTAAAGTCAGGGGAAAGATAAACATACATCATCATAAGGAACATAAACATATCATTCATACATCATCATGCAGGGCATCATACATACATAACAAAAATCATGTATAACCATGCAACATCATCCTCATCATCATGCATAAACATCAAGCACATAATAGTACATGCCCATCATACCAACTATGACCCCAAAAGTCAACTTACATAACCCTCGGGAATCTCCTAGGTCAAAGCCTACATTACTCCTTTTTCTCCCAAAAAGTCAGAATTTTTCTAAGTGTTCATCCGCATTTGATCCTATTGCTCATCCCCATTTTATTGCTTCATCGGCATTAACTTTTACTGTTCATCCACATTTGATTACTTCATCCACATTTGCTATAGCTCATCCGCATTAGATTTACTTCATCCGCATTTGTCATCCGCATTTGTCATCCGCATTGGACTTACTCATCCGCATTTCCCAGACTTAGTCAAATGCTCATCCGCATTCACTTCATCCGCATTGACTTCATCCGCATTTCCTAGACTTAGTCAAATGCTCATCCGCATTGACTTCATCCGCATTGACTTAATCCGCATTTCCCAGACTTAGTTAAATGCTCATCCGCATTTCATGCACTGAGTCAATGTTCATCCATATTGACTTCATCCGCATTGACTTCATCTGCATTGACTTCATCCGCATTGACTTACCCATTGGTTAATGTTCATCTGCATTAACCCTTTCCATCCGCATTTACTTCCAAACACTTAGGCAAATTTAAAAACTTATCAAGTGGGTCTAAAACATCATATTCAATTTCCATGCACCATTCATCATGTTCTAAGCTTAAATCTTACCCTCTAAGCCTTACAAACACAATCATACATCATCAAACATGAACATAGTCACACATCACATCATAGCATCATCATGCACACATTCAAGCATACGGGTTCGAAACCCAGTTTAATAAAAACATACATTCATGCATTTCCAGCCCCAAAATCAGTTAAAACCAGTAAAAGAGTGGTCCTAGAACTCACCTTTGCAGGTTTTGAGTATGGCTTCCTCCAAACTCATTTGCAAATTGAATTCAACTGTTTAGAGACCCACTAAAAACATACCCGAACACATACAAACACACATAAGCATAAACCCGAGGACATAACAAGTTAAGAACATCATAAAAACACGATTTCTCACCTTGAATTCAAATCCTTTCTTCTTCTTCCTTCAAAACCGAGAATTTGCTGCTCTTTCTCTCTCTAAAATCCGAAGATCAGTTGTGTATGTGACATATGGGTGGCCATACCACCTTTTACACCCACTTTTCAAACATTTTGTCCTTTTGGACACTTTTTACCCCTAGACTTGGGTTTTATTTCTTTTCCTTCTTTTCTTTCACTTTATTCACTCTTTCCTTGACTTTAAAATAACCGAGTGTTACACAAGTAAAAATAAACAATCTAAACCAAAGTGAGTCAACCTAAACATGATCTACAATACTCCCCCTAGGTTGGAGCTCACCACCTTCACTTGTCATGATCTGTGTATTCACTTCCAGTGTTCTTCGTTTTCTTGGATGAATCTTCAGCACCTCCTGCAATAGCTTCCTCGATGGCTATAACACATATTTTTCATGGGTTCCTCCTGCTTCACGAGCCCCTTCAGGATGCGCACTTGCTTGCTCAAACTGCCCTGTTAGATCTTGAATATCCATACTTAGATCATCTTATGCCCTGACACGCTCTGCAAGCCTTCTCACTTCCTCCCTCACTCCTCTAATCTTATTCGCCACATTCATAAACAAGTTGGCCTCTTTCCTTGCCTCTTCTCGAGCCCCAGCCTTTATATGATTCTCACATAATAACAACAGATCTTTGTCACAAAAATAAAGAGCTCCATAAGATAAAAAAATCTAAATTCTTTACCATTCTTTACTCTAATCACAACCTCCCAAGTGTTATTATCATAGAACCATTTCTCAAAATCTTGTAATTGTCGGGGAAAGGGATCAGACAATCTCACTCTGTTCACTGTCTTTGGCGGTTTAACACAGAACAATTCTTCCCTTTCCCGTTTCCCAATCTTTGTCTTTCTTTGACCTTCTCCTTTCTTCCTTCATGTAACCAAATGATTCAAAATTGTCATTAAGCTTGTTCTGTATCTCTTTCTCCAGAAGTGTGGCTCTTTCACTCAGATGTGCATTCTGAAATGGTAGAGCTACCAACCTCCTAAGATCCTATTTAGGCAAGGTCTTAAAAGCCTTCCTCTTATGCATGTAGCTAAAACTACCCCCTCCTTTTTATCATGAACCTTTTTAGCCCGGGGTTGTAGGACCATCTTATAATCTTCTTGTCAGCCTCCTGCTTACTCAACCCTTCCATATGTTGGAAAAAGGGAGTGATTTCTTCTGGCTCCTTTTCTTTTATAAACCATTCAGCTCTATCCATCTCAAAAACATCTTAAGCATCTTCTCAATTCTTTGCTACATAGATCAACAGTCTCTCATCAACTTCATAGAACTCAGGTTCAGAATCATAGTCTACAAGTTCTTCATCACCTTTTCTTCATCAACCAACATCTTACCTTTCTCACCATCTCTGTCCACTGACATCTCCCTTACCACTTCTTCTCTAACTAGATCCTTCTCAACATCAAGACCCAACTCTACAAAGCCAGCCTCAAAAATTTCTTCTACATTTTCCCTTTCGACTCTTCAGTTCTAACCTCATAATATTCAGCATCACCGGTTGCTACACCAGATGTGCCCTCTCCTGCCTTGGATGAAGTACCCACATTCAGAAATGGGTACTTTGAAGTGCTAGTAAGATCATCTAACTCAGATTGAGTTAGTTGATTAGGCAGGCTCGCTGCAACTTTCAGATTGCCAATATCCTTAAATAACTTCTTCAACAGACAGTTTTGATCAACAAGCATCTTCTTCAAGCCCTCTATCACCTCATCTTTTTGCTTTTCTCGAATCTCTTTGTTGGTGAGTTTAGTCTTTATCATGCTCAGATCGTTTGCTAAAGAGCTATTAAGATTGCGAATCATGTCTTCATCAAGGTTTCCTCTTTCTTCCCTACTTTCAGTGAATCCTTGATGTCTCTTTTTAGTTCGCCTCTCAGACTCTGCGGTATCGGCTTTCTTCTTTTATCTCATTTCTTTCTCTATCCTTATCTCTTCAGCTCTTTCATTTATGTCTTTTTCCTTAGCATATCTCTTTCTTTTCTTGGTTGCATCAGATCGTTGTGCCCTGGTTTCTTCAGCTCTTTTATTCTCAGATTCATCCACCCGTCTAATATAATTCCATCTCTCTAGTAGGTACATATTTTCCCAGAGATTGGTGATCTTTCCACTAAAATCATGGCAAATTGCACAGTAGTCAACAAAGATACGAGGGTTCATTTGTACCAGTCTCTTCACCTCTCCATGTCTTAGTACATTTGGTATAAGGTCATCAAAGATCATTTAGAGGAAACGAGGATACAACAGCCATTTATCCTTCTTCAAGGCCATCACTTTCTCAGCCATGCAGGCAAATATCAGTTTGGCAATGATGGCCTTATCTCCTCTGCAACACAACACCATCGCTTTTGCCCAGTCGATGTTTAGTCCGTCTGATCCACCTTTACGGTGATTAAGACACATGGTGAATACATGTGCAATAAATCTCCATTCCTTGGACATAAAAGACTTCTTGATTTCTTTTCGGGAAAAAAAAGTTGGCCCCTCATATCCCATGCTTCTAAATGCCTCAAACACCTCTGAATCCAACATAGTAACCTCCTCTCCAGAATCCTCTTCTAGTCTCAAAATCTTCAAAACAATCTCAGTAATAATGGTCACTTCGTGATCTAAGACTTTAGCAGTAATTCTTTGTGTATTTCCTAGTGTATCATAAATGGTGGTGGAATGAGATACAACATAAGCTATGGGTGATCTTTGCAGTCATCTAATACAGTCTCTAAATCCTGCAGCTTTAGGATGTGTATCATCTAGAATAGCAGTGATGCTATTCCTCTCATCGAACTTTAAGTTAGCCATTTGAATCCTGAGAAAGAGACCAAATATGCTGAATAAGAATTCAAGGAATTAAGAAAAGAATAAAAAATTAATAAAAAATAAATTAAATAAAAATAAATTCGCTAGACGAAAGTATATTTCGCAGATAGTTTTGGTAGGCGAAAATGTAGTTTCGCTAGCAAAAACATATCAGATTCACTAAACAAGAAAGGTAGTTTCGACCGGGCGAAACTATATGAACTTTCATTCATAGCTGGCAAAACTGAAACTTGGTTAGCGAAACTGTTAAGTTTGCTTGGACAGAAAAACCTCACAGTTTTGCTGAAATATTAAGAACTTTCGTTCAATTTCACTTGATAATCGGTAGTTTCGCTGGATGAACAGTGAAGACACCGAACAAACACAATCAAATAAACTGAGAATGTGTTATTATTAACAAGATTATAAGAAAGTACTGAGTTCAAGACTCACTTGCGAAGAGAAATCAACCAACAAACATAAGCAACAACCAAAAAACACGAATTCATAAAGAAATGGTCACGGTAAAGCCCTAAGAAAGGAAATATGCGAAAGTGCGAAATTGTGAGGAATAATTTCGCAAAATGACCTAAATAGCAAATAGTTTCGCCAGACAAAAGAATATTTTCGCTAAGCGAAGTTGTAATTACGCACATACATCTTATTGAATGAAAAAGCTGAGCGAAATTACAATTTCGTCTAGCAAAACAATTAGCAAAGATATAGTTTCGCTGACACATTTTTTATATTATTTTATTATTATTAATGCACATTGATAACTGAGATCAAAATTGATCAGAGATCACATCCCCAAGATAAGAATAGCACAAAGATGAATTAGATCATCGACCGGCAATGAGATCATACCGATGACTAAAACGAATCACAGTCTTAAATGATTTTGAAGCCTTAAAAAGTCATTAACGATTGCTGATATGTTTGTCCATTTAAATTCAAGCCCTATCTTTTTCAACAAGCAGTAGATGATTCATTAAGGTTCGATTAAATACTTTAGAATACTAGGACCCCACAATCATTTGGAAAAAACCCTCACCCAACCTCAGGATATCTTGAATTTTGTAAGATTTTTAAAGAGCAAGGCTTGTGCAGATCTGTGTAAATGATTATCAACAGAATAAAACATTCTATGATGAATTCATCATTTATATGATTTAACACGACTTAGATGAAGATGGTGAGAGCTCCAGGTCTATACTAACGTATAACAAAGGAGATGACCATTAGATCATGTGCTGATGAGAGCTCCAGGTCAGTACCACCGTACAACAAATGAGATCATCACTCCAGGTCAGTACCACCATACAACAGAGGAGATACGCACATATACAAGACACAAAAGTACATGACATGAGCTAGAAGATCAATTCTCAATCCACTTTTTGTCGGGACTCAGTTTCCATGCAGGCCAAAATGATCACGAAAATCCAGACACCTTAAGCAGAGATTTAATTTAAATCAAAATGCTTCTGTTTACTTTATTTTTCAGGCTGAGTCTACCATGCATATCGTTAAAGAATCTGTTTGTATTTCCATTATATGCACTTAAAAATAAGATGTGAAACAAGTAGCAGTATCAGTTACTATCATTTCTTATTTTAAGAACCAATCATGCAAAAATGAACATATCTTGAAGATATAAAATCATTTCTCGTCATTTCAAATTCGACACCCAGATTATTTATGTGCACCCCCATAAATTTAGTTTATTATTATTATTATTATTATTATTATTATTATTGTTGTTGTTGTTGTTGTTGTTGTTTTTTAACATAAATTGAAGAAAAGAGATTAAAAGGATATTAACCCAATCATAGAGATCAATTCATAAAATCAAGGTTTATCAAAAGTTTTCATGAAAAGATCTACCATTTGATTTTTTGTATCAATAGGAATAATATTGATAAAACCCTTTTTTTGAGCATCACGAAATGTATGAATCCGTGTTTCGATGTGCTTAGTTCAGGAATGATGAATAGGAATTTTAGCAACCCCGTTAATAATAAGATGTGAAACAAGTAGCAACATCAGTTACTATCATTTCTCATGTTAAGAACCAGTCATGCAAAAATGAACATATCGTGAAGATATAAAATCATTTCTTGTCATTTCAAATTCGACACCCAGATTATTTATGTGCACCCCCATAATTTTAGTTTATTTTATTATTATTATTATTATTATTATTATTATTATTATTATTATTATTGTTGTTGTTGTTGTTGTTATTTTAACATAAATTGAAGAAAAGAGATTTAAAATGATATTAACCCAATCATAGAGATCAATTCAAAAAATCAAGGTTTATCAAAAGTTTTCATGAAAAGATCTGCCTTTTGATTTTTTGTATTAATAGGAATAATATTGATAAAACCCTTTTTTTGAGCATCAAGAATTGTATGAATCCGTGTTTCGATGTGCTTAGTTCGGGAATGATGAATAGGATTTTTAGCAATCCCGATGGCAGCTTTGTTGTCACAAATCAACGGCGTGTGGAGAAAATGTGAAGTCGTTGGATCGGTAGACATCCGAGCGTGTTCTTGACAAAAGGATAAACAACCAAAACCAAAAGTCAAATCAATAACACGAACTATCAAAAATTGGTTTCATTAATAAAACCTAACGATTACAAGCTCGTTACAACATAAGAATCAAGACTCTTGGCAAGGGGAGATCGAGCATGATCTCCCCTCTCATCCGGCAGCCCTAGGCCCCGGGCATACTCCTCTCAAATCCTTATCTCTCTACACATTGAAACTGGTATATATAGGCCTCAGCCCATATTAGATGCGACTAGGCCCATTCGTGCGATTGGACCATGCGTATGGTAAAATCGCACGACTGGACCATGCGTATGGTTCAATCGTACGACTGGACCATACTTATGGTTCAGTCTTACGAATGTCCCAATCACATCTCTCAGTCGCACGGCTGGTCCATTAGCATGGTTCAGTCATACGACTGAGTCTCATTCTCATATGCTCCTACGAATGACCCAGTTTCATGCGTTTACAATATATCAGGTGTATTACATTAATCCTAGACTATTCGACAAGCGACAGACACACTATATATGACAATATATGCTCCAACATAAATTACTTGCATTAACTCCTCCTTGAATTGAAATCTATATTTGAGAGCTAGAAGCGGATGATAATAGAGCAACATTTTGAGAAAACCAGATGTAGGCATCATGGTCTAGTTAAATTCCCGTCTCTTCATGTCCAACTCAAAGGATTTCAGCTTATTGATAATATCCATCAGCTTGTAGTCTGTGAACCTTCTTTCTTGTTTTAGCATCCTCACCTGAAGACTCCACTAAGGTGGAAGAGAGTCTAGTAGCCTATTAACTTGTTCACTGTTGGAGAGCTTTTTATCGTATTTCTTTAAAGTGCTTGAAACAATCAAGAAACGATTTGTGAGATCTGTCAGACTCTCGTTCTTGTATCCAAAAAAGGAATTGAATTCCTTCGCAGCTTGAATGCTCTTATCCTTTACCAAATCTGCATTACCATCTAAAACACACATAAGGCATTGTAAAGAGATTTAGCATTTTTATGCTCTGCAAAATTGTTGTAAATGTCTGGTGCCAGGCAAAGAGTTAAAGCACCAAAAGCCTTTTGGTCACGATCAATCAACTTTAGATCCTTTTTAGTGAAAGAAGACGGGTCCTTATTTTGAGAGACAACATCACCAACGGGGACAATTTGTATGTGAGGACCAGAAATAATCGATTCCCATTGGTTGTGATCAGTGTAGAAAAACATATCTTCCAATCTTCAAAATTGTCTCCGTTAATAAGTCTAGGAGGCCTATTGGGAGCAACACTTTCAAGATCGGTAAGTATGAGTGATGTTAAGTTAGACATTGTAGTTTTGCAAGGATAAATGTAGTTTCGGCAAGAAAAGAGATAATTTGTTGACAACTTCGCAGAGTAAGATAACTTCGCAGACAATTTCACAAAGAGAACTACTTTCGCAGAGGAAGCTAATTTCGCTGACAATTTCTGTTGGAGCATAAATTGTCATATATACTGTGTTTGTCGCTTATCGAATAGTCTAGGCTTAATGTAATACACATGATATATTGTAAACACATGAAATTGGGTCATTCGTAGGAGCATATGCGAATGAGACTCAGTCGTACGACTGGGCCTTGCTAATGGGCCCGTTGTGCGACTGAGAGATGCGATTGGGACATTCGTAAGACTGAACCATAAGTATGGTCCAAACGCACGAATGGGCCCAGTCGCCTCTGATATGGGACAAGGCCTATATATACCAGTTTCAAGGTGTAGAGAGAAAGGATTTTTGAGAGGAAGTCTGCCCAGAGCCTAGGGCTGTCGGATGAGAGGGGAGATCATGCTCGATCTTCCCCGTGCCAAGATTCTTGATTCTTATGTTGTAACGAGCTAAGAACTTATGAACTTTCATTCAAACAGACTAGTTTCGCATAACAACTAGAGAATGATTTCAATAGTGATAACATCCATAGTTTCGCTGGAAGATGTTAACAGTTTCGCTGAAAGAACAGTAGTTTCGCTAGTCGACCCTAAAACCTTTTTTCAAACAAACACCAGTTTGAAATAATCAAAAACTCAATGAATTTGAGATCTCATGATTAGCAAAGCTTCCACAACCGAAAACACGATAAACTCAATCAATTTCCACATCAAAAACACCCAATAAGAAACTGAAAATTGATTGAAACTAGATATTGAACAAAAACCACTAAGAAACTCAACAAATCATGAGCACTAAGGCTATGATACTATATTATTGGTCCATTTGATCGTATTACAATACAAATGATATGAAGAATCATTCAATATCCAACAAACATGCTAAATAAAAAGAACAAAGAGAATTGAATACAATAAGAACTCATTCATAATAAGACAATGATCATCAACAATCAATAACATAAACCACATTGATATTTCTGTGTATTAACTGCTTTGAAATGGTAACTTGCAACAAAGATAATCGATTAGGGTTTTGCAAGCTTACCTTACAATGAGAAGAATCAAATCTATATAAAGTAGTCTATAGAGTGAAACTGCACTGCCGAAACTATAGTTTCACCAGGTGAAACATTAGAATCACTAAGCAAACAAAACAGCTGACTGTGAGTGAAACTGTAGTTTCGCTCACAGTTTCGCTGGACTGCCAAAATAAACAAATCTAAGAACATACAAAAGGGAACTAACAAGAGACCTATTACAAGTAAAAAGAAACAATCTAAACCAAAGTGAGTCCAACCTAAACATGATCTACAGAATTGCTTGGTGCTCTAGAGGGGGGTTAAGCACATGACATGACCTAGATGGAAACGAAAGATAATAAATGTACGAAACGAACGATGATGAAGATTATAATTATTATCTATGTGTATGTACGATGTTTGATCACATTTTGAAAACCTGTTATTATTGAATGAAAGTAAAGAATGGTTTTAAAAGGAAGTAAAGTATGTTTTATTATAAAACTAGAACTCACTCAGCAACGCTGACTTTTTGTGCATTTTTCCAGTTGGCAGGTTAGCATTGCTGAGGATGGCGTGGGGTAGCTACTTGTCATTTTGGATGGCATTCTTGTGTTAATTTTTTTTCATTGTAATGCGAACAAAAGAAATTGTGTAACGAATGTTGTATTATTTTGCAAAAGAATTTATAATGAAAATGTTGTTTTTAATGTTTCTGCTGCAACGTTTATTTCAAATTAATGTAATTATATGTTTTATGAGCAATGATTGGCCTGCTGTAAGCGTTTTGGGAACAAGGACTTACAAGTTGGTATCAGAGCCAAAGTTTAAATGAAACCGGTAAATTTTCAAAATAAACCTTAACTTAAACTGAGAATGGGACGGAAAGGGAAGGGATTCCAGTCCGAGTAGTTGCGTGTCATCAGGTATTTTCTTAATGTTAACAAGTATTGTGTGCGCATGTGATGTGCTTTATGTGCTGCTTGTAGATTTAGATACCGATGTAGTCAGGATAGGTAATGCTTGGAGTATGAAGAATAAAGTAAGTTTCTAATCACAACTAGCCACTTTAATTAGGGACTTACTATACTTGACATAAACTGAGTTGTTCACTTGAATGATTGTGTTGGTGTTTAAATCTTTCAGTGTGTGAGTTAGAGGATGGTCGGTGGTAGATCATCAAAAGCTTCGTGTGGTGGAGGTCATGGTGCTAAACCACGGACTACGAGAGGAAGGCCTGTAGCCAAAAAGGTTGTTCATGAAAAACCAGAGACCCCTCATCTGGAGGGCAGTGATGAGAGTGCTAACTTAAGGGCCTCTGTGAAGGACGTTGTTGTCGAAGAGGTGCATCAGGTCATGCAGACATTTTTACCCATTGTGGTGACCGAAGTTATCAAGGCTGTGAGGGAAGGAGAAAGGAAGGAAAGAAGTAGACCTACGGGCAAAAGAAGACAGCCTAAGACTGAGACTGAGACGGTTCCATCTGATGACTACGAAGAAGGGTAAGAAGAAGAGCCTGTGCCAAAGGCGGCACGAGGCTGTAACTACGGGGCGTTTCAACGATGCAAGCCCCCTAATTTTGATGGTAACGACACTGTTGCTGGTGCTCACCGGTGGGTGAGAGAAATGGATGCTGTTTTGAACATCAACGAGTGTCGAGAAGACCAGAATGTGCAATTTCCTGCCCACTCGTTCGTGGACTCGGCTCAATGTTGGTGGGACAATATAGTCCAAGTCATGGGTAGTCGGGAATTTGGGAGGATGAGATGGTCTGAACTGATGAAGTTGGTGATTAAGGAGTTCTATCCTCATAGGGAAATGGATAAGGTGAAAAGGGAATTCTTGCAGCTGGAGGTGGGAACCATGACACATCAACAATACACCAATAAATTCAACGAAATGGCACAGCTGGTGCTGGATCAGTTGACGTCTCTATCACGAAAAATTAAGAGGTACATTCAAGGCTTGCCGGCAGATATCCGTAGGCACATGATCGTTGCCCGACCAAGCACGTTTAGGTCGGCAGTTGATTTGGCAGGAAGGTTGTATGACGAACGAGAGGTGGTGGTGGTTGTGGTGAGCAAGAAGGGTGGTGGCGACCAGAGTTGGAATGGGAAAAGGTTCAGTCGGGGTGGTGCCCCAACGAGTAACAAGAAGGCATGGGTGGATGATCATCGTGTGGTCACGCCTGGTACGGGATCGAAGAGGTGTGGCAAATATGGGAATGAGAATTCGGGAGAATGCAAATGAGGATCAAACACGTGCTTCAAGTGTGGGAAGCTTGGTCATATGGCTAGAGATTATGGGGTTATAAGGTGTTTCAACTATGGGGAAAGTGGTCACATGAGTAGAGACTGTAAGAAGCTGAGGGCTGAGGTTTCTGGAGTGAAAAAGACTGGAGGTGAAGGACCGAGGGCAAGTGCCAGAGCGTTTACGATGATGCAGGAGGAGGCTAGGATGGACCCTAATGTTATGTCAGGTATGTTTCCAGTAAACCAAACTTTAGCCTCTGTGTTATTCGATTCTGTTGCTAGTAAGACTTTCATTTCTGCTTCTTTATGTGCTAAACTGCCTGTTAGTAGTAAGAATATAGATGCGTCGTTTGATGTAGAAACTACCATAGGTAAGTCTACCAAGATTTCTGAGGTGATAGAAGGATGTGATGTGGAATTAGAAGGTCATAAGTTTCCGGTTAGACCATTCGTGATGACCTTAGGTGGTTTCGATGTGGTTCTTGAGATGGATTGGCTAGCGAACTACGTGGCGAACATTGTGTGTCGCAAGAAAATGATTCGCTTGACAGCGTCTTATGGGAGTTTGGTGACGGTTTATGGTGATCGAGTCACTACGATTCCGAAAGTGATTTCAATGGAGGTGGCAGGAAAGTGCATGAGTCATTGATGTAGTTCCTACTTGGCTAATTTAAAAGACGTGGATACACCAACACCACAACTATCCAATGTCCCAGTTGTGTGTGACTTTCCAGATGTGTTCCCAGAAGACTTACCAGGACTACCGCTTGACCGAGAGATCGAGTTTCAGATTGATTTGATACCTGGTGCCCAACCTGTTTCCAAGGCTCCGTATCGGTTGGCCCCTACTGAGATGAATGAATTGATGGAGCAATAGCAAGAGCTACTGGATAAGGGGTTTATTAGACCAAGTATCTCTCCTTGGGGTGCTCTGGTCTTATTCGTGAAGAAGAAAGACGGTAGTATGAGGATGTGTACCGACTACCTTGAGCTGAATAAGTTGACGATAAAGAACCGTTACCCCTTACCAAGAATTGATGATTTGTTTGATCAGCTCCAAGGTGCCAGTTGGTTCTCAAGGATAGATCTTTTATCGGGCTACCATCAGTTAAAGGTAAAAGAGCAGGATGTCCCTAAAATAGCTTTTTGTACGCTTGTGGTCACTACGAGTTCCTCGTTATGTCATTTGGTTTGACCAACGCGCCAACTAGTTTTATGGACTTGATAAACCAAGTGTGTCGGCCAATGTCGGATAAATCAATGATTGTGTTTATCTATGATATCCTGATTTATTCCAAGAGTAAAGAGGAGCATGCTGGTCACATTTGAGAGGTGATGGGCACGTTGAGAAGGGAGAAGTTGTATGCTAAATTCTCCAAATGCGTATTCTGGTTGTGCGAGGTCCAATTCTTGGGTCATGTGGTGAATCCTGACGGGATTATGGTGGACCCGGCAAAGGTGGAAGAAATGATGCAATGGAAGTCTCCAAAGACGCCATCTGAGATTTGTAGTTTCTTTGGTTTGGCGGGCTATTACAGGAGGTTATTTCAAGACTTCTATAAGATCGCTTCTCCACTAAACAAGTTGACCCGAATAGATGTCAAGTTTGTATGGGGTCAAGCTCAAGAGAAGGCGTTCAAGGAATTGAAAGCGAGTTTGACTCAAGCTCCTGTTCTGTCATTACCCAATGGAAGTGAAGATCTGGTGGTTTTTTCTTATGCTTCCTACTCGGGGTTGGGGTGTGTGTTAATGCAAAGGGGAAAAGTTATAGCTTATGCATCCTAACAATTGAAGGTTCATGAGGTTAACTACCCTACTCATGACTTGGAGCTAGCAACCGTGGTCTTTGTGTTAAAGATTTGGAGGCACTATCTATACGGTACAAAGTGCACCATATTCACCGACCACAAGAGCCTGAAGTACTCTTTGAGCAGAAAGATTTGAACATGAGGCAGAGAAGATGGTTGGAGCTTATAAAGGATTATGATTGCGAGATCCATTACCATCTGGGCAAAGCCAACATGGTGGCGGATGCCCTTAGCCGGAAAGAGAGACCCGAACCGATTCGGGTGAAAACGTACCAGTTGATCATGACCTCTGATGTGATGGACTATGTGAGTAAAAGCCTTACTTGTTTGCAAGTGAAGGTTGAGCACCAAAAGCCATTTGTAAAGATCCAACCTTTTGATATACGAGAGTGGAAGTGGGAACACATCACCATGAACTTCATTACGAAGCTACCACGTACTCTAAAAGGGTATGATGCTCTATGGGTGATTGTTGATCATCTGACGAAGAGTGCTCACTTTCTACCGATCCGCGAGACATATTCATCCGAGAGGATGGCTGATCTTTTCATTAAGGATATTGTGACTCATCATGGTGTGCCGGTGTCTATTGTTCCGATCATGACACCCGGTTTACATCTAAATTTTGGAAGAAATTCCACGATGCGATGGGGACGAGGTTGCATATTAGCACGGCTTATCATCCTCAGAGAGATGGTCAGTCAGAAAGGACCATTCAGACGCT
>BJCM01173793.1:0-10259 GCA_018326385.1 Flaveria bidentis
CTCTAGTTTACTTTGTTCTCTAACTTACAACATGAATTGCCATATTTTATATACTTATGTATCGAAAACTATGGAAATCTCACCAACATTATGTTGACATTTTATTTTTAACATGTTTTAGGAAATGCTCAAGCTTGATCGCCATTTTTGAAGTTGTTCATACCTAGGAATGGACCTAATTAAATAAATGAATAAGCTTGTTATGTTTTCTTTATTTGAGACTTGTGTTTGTAATATTATCTTTGAAACTTATGAATAATATTTTTGGATTTAATAATAACGTTATGTGGCTGTGAACGATCTTAACTCTCACTCCTCGACGTTTCCGCCGTCAAGGTTGGGGTGTGACAAAGACGTTTACAAAGCTTTTAAGGATCATTAAGAAAATGGGATAATGAGTTTTAAGATTCAGGAAGACAAGATCAATGATAAGACGATTTAAAATAATAGGATGTTTCGAGTGTAACGTTCGGTTTACAAACCAAGACATTACGTTGACTTCTCAAAGTATTATGTCAACCACAACCTTAATGAAGACATGCGTACCTATAAGCGGACACTCACCCCAAGGGTTCCCAGGTTAGGTAAACGGATCCATCGGTTGATTTGGATTTATATGAATACCTTGCCTAGACAGAACACCTCGAGATACAAGCATCCCATTCTTTCAGCATTACATGTTTCAAGTTATAGGACATAGACTTTGACGAGACTTGAAAACCACGAATAAAAATTCAAAACTCATTTTGAAAACCATTTGATTTAGGCACATAATGCCTTAGAATATGATTTAAGGTTCGTGTGTGCATTGATAAGATTCAAAGTATAAGCATAAGCACATAAGTCATATAATCACATAATCAAATATAAACACATAAGGCACATAAAATCCTATCTAAGCATATGAAATACATGAGAGGACTCATGTGTGAGGGTACTTAGTTATAGTCTAGGTCATTCCATTTCTAATAACCTAAATCCCTATAACCATGGCTCTGATACCAATCTGTCACACCCTGACCGGCGGCGGAATCATCGGGGCGGACGAATGTGAAACGATTGTTTATAGCACATGAAACTAATTAAGTTGAAATAACATTAAGTATCATTATTTATTGAACTTTACAAGACAAATAAATTATTACATAACAATCAAGATATAACCAATAACATAAGATTTTCAATTAATCTAGGTCCAAGTCTTAAATGAGCACATGAAGATTTTCAAGTATCAAACCTGAAACCTGTTTAAAATAAAAGGTTAACTATAAAGTTGGTGAGTTCCCATGGTTTAAACACACATACACACACACACACACATATATATATATATATATAAACCATAGGGCCAGATTTGTTAGAAAAATCCGTTTTTAAACTTAAATGATTAAAATGACGAAACCGTAGGAACCAAAATAATAATTTACTCAAATAATGATAAGCACACTTATATAATATTTTGTCTTTTTATTCAAAAGTTAAATTTAAAACCGTAAAACAAATTCTAAATGTGGTTCTCACATTAGGAGGCGATTTATGATATGTTGAAAATCAAGGGATACATAGGCCGTTCACCG
Source organism: Flaveria bidentis (assembly GCA_018326385.1). Taxonomy (NCBI): domain Eukaryota; kingdom Viridiplantae; phylum Streptophyta; class Magnoliopsida; order Asterales; family Asteraceae; genus Flaveria; species Flaveria bidentis. Next base: position 1,578 of record BJCM01173793.1, read on the forward strand.
TCCACTATTTATTTATAAACTAAAACTAATCGTTATCCAACAAATCTTTGTTTTCTTTTCTTGATCACAAACCAAACCCTAGATACAACATCGGTCAAGGGTTTCTTTCACTCGTGTTTCTCTATTTATCATAGCATCTTCTTCCTTTTAGGGTTTACAGATTATTCTTAATTCCCCTATCTATATATATACATGTTCTTTTCGTCATCAATTTTGGTTTTTTCTTTGTTCTTCCTGGATTCGTAGTGGAGATTTCAGACATGGACAGATTCGGAGGTGCTGGTGATGCTCAACAACTCATTGATCCTCGGGATCTTAATCAACAACTTGATTCGAATTCCTCAGGTCGGTTTCTCTTTTCTCTACGCTCGATCTTCTTATACAAGTGTTTCCGATTTCCTTCTAGATTCATGCTTAATAAATCTTGCATCTGTATCTTTGATTTGAAGTCCTTATTGATGTTCCATATCACTTGTTTAAATTTTATTTTAGAATGGTGATGTTAAATTAGCTGTATTAAGGAGTTCCTGAAAGTGTGCACTTGACTTGATTGCTACATGACTTGTGATTTGTAAGCCCTGTTAGAAGTGTACCTGCTTGCATTGCTGTAATCAAGACTTATCAGTTATCACGTTGATCTTAGTGTTGTTTTTGTGTCAGTTATTCAGTTTTAGCCCCAATTTGAACGTGAAGGCGTTTCACACTATATGCAGCACTTTGAACTTATGTATCTTGCTGTGCAGATGGTGCTGTATTTGATGCATCTCAGTATGCATTCTTTGGTGGTGAAGTTCTTGAAGAAGTTGAGTTGGGGGGTCTGGAGAATGAAGAAGATGACCTTCCAGCAGCTAAATTTGAGGATGAAGAGTATCTGCTGGAGCAAGAAGAGGTATACACTGTACTTATGATTCATTTTTCTATTAGAGCTTTAAGCTCGTGTTTTTGATATCCTTAATATGAAATCATTGGCATTTCCCTCTTTATCATGATTCGGTTCATGTGCCTCAACCGACTAGTATTCAAAGCTCATGAGCTCGTTATAATTTTGTTTATCATGTTGGAACTCAGCAATTCATGCTAAAGTATCTTCCTCTGATTTTCTGATCCATGTGTCCAAACCTACATGGTGCCTGGTCCTAGAAAACCTATAAGATCAAGAACATTATAAATTAGTATGTGGTGTTTCACACACTTATGTATGTATTGTTGACCTAAATTGTGTTTCTTGTAGTCATATGAATACAATACTTATGTTGAAAGTATTAATGGATGTGCTATTGGTACACTCATCATTAATTGCTCTCATGTATATTAATTTGACCATGTTGCTAGTTTCACTATCACTCTGTGCTAGGTACATGCCTGGCTTGGTTTTTAAAAGTGCATTTGAGGCATGAAGCACGTGAAGCAACCTCAAAAACATCGTTTTGTGACATTCTGGTCAAAATTACTATATGGAGGATATGTGGAAATAGGTAGAATGACATAAGAGTTTATGAATGGTTTACTTAATGAAGAAGGCTGATATATAAAATAGAGGAGAGAGATGCAACTCTTGGTCATAGTTGTCGATAGCGAATAGCGGTAAATAGCGACATGCCACCTATATGCTATGTAGCGAATAACGGTAAATAGCGTGTGCTATTTCGTGTTTAGCGATTAAGTAGTAGAGAATTTAAGATATTTTTAACAGTCAATAAATAAGCATGTTTAATAATAAAGTAGTAGAAATTTAAGCAAACACCACCAAGTCAGTTAACAATTAGTAATTTAGATTTTAGACAAGAAAAGTTAACAATTACAAAAAAAAAACACAATCAATTAAACAACATCAACCAATGAAACAAAACAAGTTAGTTAACAATTGCTCAATTAAACAACAACTATGATCAGTTAATTAGTCAAATAGTTTGTTAAAAGTAAAAGACACAACAAAACAGAAGAGACAAGGACTAGCAACAACAAAAATATTGTTTTTGATTTTCATCAGCACTGTAACAAAACAGAGAAGATGATTGACGTCGAGTAACCTTCTTGAATCCTGTATTGGATGATGAGGGAGCCGATGATATTGAGGGAGGCTCTAAAGAAAAATGATTGCTTGGTTTTGAGCCGCTATAATCAATCTATTAAGTATCTAAGTGAAGGAAAAACCCTATTGGTCGCTATAATCGATCGATTAAGTGAAGGAAAAACCCTATCGGCTGCTATAATCGATCGATTAAGTGAAAATGATCGCTAACTGCTCACTATTACATTGCAAACCACCCTGTAGCGGCCTTCGGCATGTGCACGTCATAGCGCGCTATGGCCTCCGCTATAGCCGCTATTGACAACAAGGCTCTTGGTTGTATATAAAACTTATTTGGTTGTACATACAACAGTGCTTCGCGTATGTGAAGCTCTTGCCTTGCACATCGGGTTTTAATACCTAAATGTCTTAGAGGGCCTCATGCTTTTTTAAAACCAAGATGGAGTAGTTTTGTAGAGAAACTTATATGTTGTTAAACAAAGAGGAGTTTCACTTCTTGATGTTTTGATGCTAATGAAGATGTTAATGGGAAAAATTGACATGTGCCCTACACGTGTCAAGAGTTGTACTTATATTGAATTTTTGCCATGTTCTACTCATTATCAGTTTATTTGCTTTCAACTTTTTTTAAAAAAAATCATTGATTTGCTCACATTTCATGTTTTCTCTCTAGCCCCAAACCTCATCAATAGCTTTGCTATAGATGAGATTGGCCAGGCTAGTTATGGTAATGGTTATAGTTTAAAAAATCATTTGGGATTCTGAGGGGGCGCTCTAGGGGGTCAAGCTTGTGTGTACACAAAAAGCAGAGGCGAGAGAAAAAAAAACTCACTGTGGTAATTTTGTCACTAATTTTTTTTAATTAGACCACAAAGAGGGTAAACACAAACCATGGAGGGCGTAATATTCTCAATATTCGCAAGTATCCTCTTCGTTTAAGAATTGATGAGTTTTTGATGTTTGTTTATGTGATTTCTTTTTGGGTATCGTCTTTGTTTCAGAATTGATGAGGTGATATTGGGCTGTTCGCACTTATTAATTTTCTCAATTATCGCAGATTTTATTTGAGAATTGTAGAATTTCTTTGTTTGATGTTTAGTATTTTAATTTTTTAAAGATATATAATTTTTATAAGATATATAATTTTTATAGTTATTTTTTATTTCTGCCTTGGGCTTATGCCTTATTTACGCCTCATGAGGCGATGGGAAAATGCCTCGAGGCTCGATTATGTTCTTTTAAACCTTGGTTATGGTCATGTTTCCTCTCAAGATTAGTGTTATTTGGTTGTCATGCAATCGTTTTTTGTCATACAAAGATAAGATAAACATTAGTGTTGTAAAAGTTGGCCTAGTCAACCGATTAATCAGTGATTAATCACCAATCGGCCGGTGACCTTGGTGATTTCATGTAATCGGTGGTAAAAATCGGTAATCGATCTTAGTCGGTCAAAATCGGACCTAGTTAGACCAAATCGGTTCTAATCGGACCAAATCAGCCCCTAATTTGATTACGACCAAATTCTGATCACATTTTGGGTAGATTCCGGCCAAATGTTTGAAATTACGGTCAAACCTTGAAATTTTGGTCAAATGTGTGTAAATTTTGGTCAATATGTGTGTATATATAACTCTTTACATTTTTATAAAAATTACATATTGTAAAAATGAGTGTTTATATATATTAAACTAAAAGTTACTTATAGAAGTTTCATTCTGATTATTCCCAATTACTCCTGATTAGTCACCAGTCGCTACACCACCGCCCGACTAGCGCTTTGCGATTTTTACAACCATGATAGACATTGCTAGATCTGAGACAGGTACTCAATGAAGCATAGATGGGACATTCTTTGTAGCTTTTCAGGGCGGTCTATAGCAATTAATGAGTCACTCGTTGAATAAATGTTAATCTGTAAATGACTTGTTGAAACTTGCAAATTTTCTTGGAAATTTTCAAGTCCGTCTATTATTTTCTGAGAACCAAATTGTCATCTGTTTGTGATTGAATCTTTGCTACATTTTGTCTATTGCTTGGTACATGTATTCAGTTGTATGCTATGTTATGGTTTCCATATCTAAGCAATATTTCCATTTAGTGAATCTGTAATTGTTGTTTAGGTAAATTTGCTAACTAAAAGATATGCATGATGCACTGGACTAATTTAGGATGATTTTTTCTTTATTATAGACAGAATTTGTTTGCAACTTGCTTTTCCGCTCTAAACTTGCTATATTGCAACCTTCTGCTTATTTCAGCTGAGTGATATTGTTTTCTATTGCAGGGTGTGTTTCCAGGAATTGATGATCTTTCCTCCACATTTTCAGAGGTTAGCTTTACTAGAACAATAAATATGGATCAAGTGATTCTGATGTTTGGTGTTATCTTCATCTTTTCTCCATATTTAATAATTATGGGGCCATGTAGGTAGAAGTTTGATACTAGCTTTTTTCTTTTAATAATTACTATTGGATGCCAGATTAGGTCTTATAAACTTAATTATCTGGTTTCATTGTGGTGAAGTTATTTGGTTTGTGTGGGTGGTTCTTTTAATCTGGGAAAAAGGGGAGTGCTTGATTGGTGGTGTGTTGTGTGGGCCCATTAAACTATATGTTGTCTGTGGTTTAACTACACACCATGTTGATTATGTTGTTGGTTAAATTTTTTGGTGTGTTCACATATATGATAATTTTCATTTGATGATTATGCTGCATCTAGGATGCTTGTGGAACATGTTCCCAGAGAAAGTTGTTGAAATAACAATTTTTAGAAATACCCAGCTGTTGTGTTCAGAAACACCCAGCTTTTGTTTTAAAAACTGGAATCTGGTTTTTATAACACTTTCCCCATGAATATGCAGAACATTGACAAAATAAAGTTTAGGGAAGCTTTTGATCACTAAAAATCTAGGACATGCTTCTAATGGACAAAATTTGATATCATCTGTGCTTTGCAAGTATGGCAATGACAGATAAGTAACTAGAATCTGAAAGCTTTTTAAACAGATAATGTTCCTAACATGGCTTGGATAGCAAACTGTGTTAACTTCTTATCCATCATGCTCTATGTTTCTATTTTTATGTGACTTTATGTTCTTGCCATTTAAAAAAAAATGTAAAATGGTTATTGTGAAATTCCTCCCAGCTCCTATTCTATATCAATCTTTCTTTATCTTCCTTTTTTACTTTGTTAATTTCTATCGTTCCAAAAATGATGACGGAATTAGGTGATTTATTTCACTTTGTTATTGTGTGTTCAACTTACCTCACCGAAAAGGTAAACTCTTCAATTCTTCATTAGTAGTTGATGTAAGAATGAACTGGTCATATCGAAATGTCGTTATACCAAAATCGGCATTGAATTCTAGACACTTATGTATACATAATGATGAATCATTCTTTGTCTTGGTTTAACTGATCGATACCTTCTAAAAATTGGAAAACTGATGTGTGGGATGTAGTTATTTTCATTTCACATCCCGAGGTGCTTAACATGATAAATTGTGCCATGCAATTATATTAGCTTGTTATAATGTCCATCTGATGGTTGGTTTTTCATTTTGTTTCTGCAGCTTAACAAAGATGTCATGGGGCCAAATGTTGGAGCTTTTGGTGACCGAGGATCTCGAGAAAGTAATTACACCTGTTTTATTTGATTCATCATTTTCCTTTTGTAATTTGAGTTGATTTGACTGATCATTGATGATCATGTTTGTATTTATAATCTTTTATTGTCTATTAACATTAGGAACTTTTCATTTCTTTTGCTTCTGTTTCAGTTCCATCTCCAGCTAAATGGGCACGTGGAGGAGAAAACACCAGCTGGGGACTTGATCAAGATGTTTTTGATGCAGAAAGTGGTCAAGAAAACAATAGATGGTCAAAGTCTTCTTTCGCTCTTCAAGATTCATCAATGCTTCTTCAGAAGACGTCATCCTACGATTCAAACCAATATCTTCACAGAACATCATCATACCCCGAGCAGCATCAACAAAACCTTAACCAACATCTGATAGATGAATCAAAGAATCTTCATAGAACATCATCATACCCTGAACAACAGCAGCAACACCACCTTAATCAGCAGTCACATTTCTCTAGTGAGCCTGTTCCTGTTCCCAAATCTTCTTTCATATCATACCCTCCACCAGGTGGTGGGTCCCCCCAATTCTCACCAAATCAGCAATCACTTTATCCTAATGGTCCTTATCATGCCGGTGGACCCCAGATGCCACCATCTTTTTCAAATATATCTCCACAGCTTCCGATGGGTGGGATGCCACACGGGTCACAATATGGTGGAAATTTGAGTTTGTCTCAGTTTCGTCCTCCTGCTCCAGCTGTCAATAACAGGCTACCAAACCAATTTGGTGGGAATTTGCCTGATCTTTCAAACAGTATTATGCAACAACATTTCACTCACAATAGCTCTTTATTACCCCCACAGTTGCAGCCTCAACAACACAGGATGCACCATCAATTTCAGCCATCATTTGGTGGTCATTTATCTGGGTTGCAGCCGCCAATGAACCATCATCCACCTTTGATGAACAATTTTGAACCCCTTGGGATGGGTTATAGAGATTTACGGCCTAAATCAATGGCCAGAGGCAGGTTGGGTCAGGGCCAGAGGTATTTCCAATCGAGCCATGACACTAGTGGATGGCCACAGTTCAAATCTAAATACATGTCTAGTGATGAAATTGAAAATATTGTTAGAATGCAACTTGCTGCTACCCACAGTAATGATCCTTATGTAGATGACTATTATCACCAAGCTTGTTTAGCAAGCAAATCTAACGGGGCAAAATTAAGACACCATTTTTGCCCAACCCAATTAAGGGATTGTCCCCCCAAAGCCCGTGCCAGTAACGAGCCACATGCATTTCTCCAAGTTGATGCTTTGGGTCGGATTTCTTTTTCTTCTATACGTCGGCCCCGCCCACTTCTTGAAGTTGACTTACCAAAGTCAACTGGTGGTGGGACAACTGACCAGAAAATGTTGGATAAACCACTGGAACAAGAACCCATGCTTGCAGCTAGAGTCACAATTGAAGACAGTATTTGTCTTCTTCTAGATGTTGATGACATTGATCGTTTTCTACAGTTTAATCAACTTCAAGATGGAGGGGCTCAATTAAGACAAAGGCGACAAGTCCTTTTGGAAGGTTTAGCAACATCACTTCACCTTGTTGATCCGCTAGGCAAAAACGGTCAAACGGTCGAGTTGGCTCCAAAGGATGATCTTGTATTTTTACGGCTAGTTTCTCTTCCAAAAGGGCGGAAGCTTCTCTCCAGTTATCTTAAACATCTCTCACCAGCAAGCGAGTTGACCCGTGTTGTTTGCATGGCAATTTTTCGTCATTTAAGATTTTTATTTGGAGTTGCTCCGGTTGATCCACAGGCAGCAGAAACTACGAAAAATCTGGTAATGACTGTTTCATCTTCAGTCCACGGGATGGAACTTAGATCGCTAGGTGCGTGTCTTGCATCTGTAGTTTGTTCCTTAGAGCAACCACCACTTCGACCCATTGGAAGTCCTGCAGGCGATGGGGCATCTTTTGTGTTAAAATCTGTACTTGAAAGGGGAACTGAGCTGTTAACTGATCCAAATGCTATAACTAACTGCAGCCCCACGAATCGGGCTTTTTGGCAGGCGTCATTTGATGCTTTTTTTGGACTTCTCACGAAATACTGTGTTAGTAAATATGATACGGTTGTTCAGTCGTTGCTGACTCAAGGGTGTGGTCCATCAGACATGGCGGCTATAGGGTCGGATGCAGCTAAAGCTATTGGTAGAGAAATGCCTGTAGAACTGTTGCGGGCCAGCCTTCCTCATACAAATGAAAACCAAAGGAAGGTGTTGCTGGATTTTGCTCAACGGTCTATGCCTGTTGGAGTGAATAGCAGTGGGGCAGGAACTTGATACAATCAGGTACATGAAAGAATACAAAAGCTGAGCAAGGTTGTGGGTGACATAACGACTGGTCAAAGAATGAAGAAACGTGCAAGGTCTGATCGGTTGCTTTTATTTTACACATATATGTCTTGTGTTTTATGACAAAAACTCTGTACTTATCACTAGTTTTGTGTGAGGAGCTTATTTTGTTGCTCTAAGGTGTATAGGGTTTGAGTTCCTTCGCTGTTGAATTCGAGGAGATGGGAAGGCAAGGACTCCCTAGATGAATCCCCTTTTTTGTTTCTTTTCTTCTTTTGCTCCCAACTCTGATATTGATATGTTGCACTGCCACAGATATATTATTATTATTTCCTTCATGCTTAGTAGGATTTTGTACACGCATTTTGGTATTTTATTGCTAGAAGACATGTAACCCAATGCTGTTAAATGAATGATGCTCCTTCCAAGAGCGGAAGTAGAGCGGACATGTAAGCAGAGATCAACGTATGTATGATAGCTTAAGAAGCTAGTTTTATAACTCCTTAAGTTGCAGGTGGCACTTTCCTTGTAATGGGTTGGGGCCATCGCCCTTCTATACCAGCATGAATGGATGTGTGATGTATTGCCAAACTGACTTTAATGTGTTTTTCTTGAAGTGATTTGATCTTGATCTAACCAAGAGAGAATCAATTTAGGAAACTAACTACTTGAACTCTATTGATATTCTGGAATGATTACCACGAGTAAGTTAA
>BJCM01173848.1:0-18217 GCA_018326385.1 Flaveria bidentis
TGTGTACTTGTTAAGACACAAAGATGAAGCTTTTGAAATGTTCAAAATCTTCCAAAATGAAGTAGAAAATCAACTCAACCAAAAAATAAAAATTCACCGCACCGATAGAGAAGGTGAATACCTAAGTGATGCTTTTAGAGATCATCTTAGAAGTTGTGGTATTGTCTCACTACTATCTCCACCTAGAAAACCACAACATAATGGTGTGTCTGAGAGGAGAAATCGAACTCTATTAGATATGGTTCGATCTATGATGGCTAGAAGCTCACTGCCTCTATTATTTTAGGGTTTTGCTTTGCTCTCTGTGGCCCATATTTTGAATATGGCCCCAACCAAGAAAGTGGAAATGACACCTTTTGATATATGGCATGGAAGGGTTCCATCACTATCATATTTAAAGGTATGGGGTTGTGAGGCTTATGTTAAGACTCCCACCTTAAACAAGCTAGAAAGCCGTTCCACTAAGTGTATCTTCATTGGATATCCCAGAGATTCTATGGGATATTATTTCTATGATCCATTGGAACAAAAGGTGTTTGTTGCCAAGAAGGCTGAGTTCTTAGAAGTTAAGTTCCTTACGGAAGGAACTAGCGATAGAGATGTGAATCTCGAGGAGGATCAAGAACCACAAAACCATACACGTTTGGTTGATACTAGCACTAGTCATAAGGATGTTGAGAATGATCAAGTGGTTGATCAAAGTACACAGAACGTTCGCAGATCTGGTAGAATTAGTAATCCACCTAAAAGATATGGATTTTTCGTAAATGGATGCTATGTGGTAGATTCTGATGAACCAACCAGCTATCATGACGCAATGTCCAATTTGGATTGTGACAAGTGGCTTGAAGCCATCAATGTTGAGATGCAATCCATGTATGACAATCAAATCTGGGACTTGGTTGAACCACCTCTTAACTCCAAGATAGTTGGAAGCAAGTGGGTTTTCAAGAAGAAAAACCTACATGCATGGAAACTTGGATACTTATAAAGCTAGACTTGTAGCAAAAGGTTTCACTCAAACTTGAGGGGTTGACTATGATGATACCTTCTCCCTAGTTGCAACGCTAAAGTCTTATTAGGATATTTTTTGCCATAACTGCTCATTATGATTATGAGAACTGGCAAATGGATGTCAAACCCGCTTTTCTAAATGGATATATTGAGGAAGATGTCTATATGCTTCAGCTTGAAGGTTTTGTCAACGCATAACATCCTATAAAGTATGCAAGTTAAAGAAATCAATCAATGGATTGAAGCAAGTATCAAGGAGTTGGAATCATCGTTTTGATGAAGAAATAATCAAATTTGGATTCATCAAAAACACTAATGAAGCAAGTGTATATAAGAAAGCTAGTGGGAGCATCACTGTTTTCCTAGTATTGTATGTCGATGACATTCTACTATTTGGAAATGACATTCCAACCATGGAAGTTGTAAAAACCTAGCTTGGAAGTTGTTTCTCTATTAAGGATCTTGGTGAAGCTGCCTATATTTTGGGAATAAAGATCTATATTGATAGATCAAGGCGGTTGATAGGTTTGAATCAAAGTGCATACATTGATAAGATCTTGAAAAGGTTCAAGATGGAAAACACTAAGAAAGGTACCGTACCTATTCAAAGAGGAACGATATTGAGTAAGACTCAATGTTGAAGCTCAAAGGATGAGCAAGACATAATGAAGGGAATCCCGTATGTGTCTGCTATAGGATCCATCACGTATGCAATGATATGCACTAGACCGGACGTGTCATGCACTTTGAGCATGACAAGCTGATACCAACAAAATCCTAGAAGTAGTCATTGGATGGCTGTTAAGAACATACTTAAGTACCTAAGGAGGACTAAAGATATGTTCCTAATCTATTGATCTAGTGAGGAGGAACTCGTAGTAAAGGGTTACACGTATGCGAGTTTCCAAACTGATCTGGATGATTCACGGTCACAATCGGGGTGCATATTCATCTTGAATGGAGGAGCAATCTCTTGGAAGAGCTTTAAGTAAGATGTGGTGGCATTATCAACTACAGAGTCAGAATACATCGCCGCTTCAATAGCAGCTCAGGAAGCTCCATGGTTAAAGAAGTACATTGCCGACCTAGGGGTGGTCCTTTTCATTCAGGACCCCCTAGAAATTCTTTATGATAACGAGGGTGTGATTGCTCAAATTAAGGAACCCCGTGCACATCAAAAGACATGGCAAATTGAACGAAGATTCAACTAGATAAGGGATGAAGTTGAAAAGGGAAAGATATGTATTCACAAAGTTCACATGGATAAAAACATTGCAGATCCACTCACGATGCTTCTTGAAAAGGAAAAGCATGAAAGTCATGGTTGTGACATTGGACTTCAATATTCTAGTGACTGGATTTGATCTTTAATTTTGTATTGAGATATAGTAACCCTTTCTTACTTGAATGAATTATTTGGTAATAATGATTCAACTAATATTCCTTTTTTTGCATGTTTAAAATCCATGAGTAAATTATTTACTCAGAATGTCCGTAGTTGTTCATGCATGTGGGAACAAGTATAAAGGTAATGCTATTATGAACTTGGATTGGTAAATATTCATATGGATGAATATGGAGCAAAAGGATGCTTCCAAAGTTCATACATATTTGTGGGACACAAATATTGGACTGATATGCATCTCAAATATTACTACATGGAATCTTCCTGATTGATCATAAGTAATTTTGAGTAAAGGCGAACATCATTTGGTATCCTCTGACCTGAGACACATATTGGGTCTTGATATTTACCGAATTTTATACTTTGACTTAGCTCTTCGCTGTTCTGAAACAAGGCAGTACATAAGTCTGAGTTCAGGTATGATATAAGGTAATTATGAGAGACGTATGTAGTCAAGATGGCATTTGTCTATCTTATTCATTGAGAGTAAGATGTCAAAGGCCTGATAAAGTTAAATCAATGGAGAATGATCACTCTATGTCTCTAGGATTTAACATGACATCTGCGATAAAAAGATAGATGATTAATTCACCTAAAACATTTCAAGTATGGTACTTGATGGGGATGATGTTATTGAATGGCACTTAGTCATACGTATTAAGGGTAGTAAACCGTTGTTAGGCGGTATTTACTGCTTGCATCAATCTTCTATGAATCTTGTGCAAGTGGGAGATTGTTGGATCTTATATGCCCAAGACACATACAAGATTGATGTGGTTAGTACGTTATGATCCAAGTCGGGACATACCCAATAACAAGCTATACAAACACCAATAAATGTTTATTTGTTGATGAGATCATACAAATAAACATTGACACCACTTTAGAATATGGGTTTTCTAAAACATTGCATTGTAATAGAACAACATTATATAGATAGTTTGTTCATGAGATATTATTTGTTTCATTATTTAAGTTGGTTAAATAATAACAAATAAAAGTGTGTTAATGATATAAAATTAAAATAGGTTTTATTTTTATAAATTAAGTGTTGAAAGAGTAGAAATTTATAAAAGTTTGAAAATGGGGGGAACCCATTTTTGAAACATATTTCGGCTGCCCCATGTGGGGGCTTTGAGGGGTCTTTTAGTCTTGGTTCTTTCAAGACTTAATCCTCTCTTGCACTCTTCCAACTCTTCTCTCTCTAATACACACTTTCTCTTACACACACAAAGCAGAACTCTCTCCAAAAGTGGCTGAAAATTTCGGATTTCAGGAAGATACAAGCTGAAATTTTCGGACTTGTGAAGGACAAAGGAAGAGAGTTCTTTGGTGTTGCTCTCCTAACAAGCTTGGTTTTTGGAACGGCTTGTGGGTAAAAAAGCTTGAGGTCTTTTATTTTGGAGGCTACACATTCAAGAACATCATCACATTCTTCCTTTTCATCTACAACATTTTTGTTCAAGAAAGGTTGATTCTATGAACACCCTATGGTTGTTATGTCTTGTTTGATAGCATACTATTTCACATACATTTTGATCCTTATTCTTGGGTTTTGTTTGTGGTTTAAAATGGTAAAATTTTAAGATTATAAACCATATGTTAAACTCCTTTTTCCACTGCATTTTTATAGTTTAAATGGTTAAACTAGCTTGTTTTACATGTGACAAAACCCAACATAAACTCCTCTAAGGAGAGATGTTTGGTAGGCTGAGGGGATGTTTTGAGTGGTTGTTGGTTAAGTAGTGGTGTTTGGGTTCTGGAAAGTGTTTTGGATTTGAGGATGGTAGTTGAGGTGGTTATAGTAATAAGGCAGGTATGGAGGATGGTGTGGGTTTAAGAGTGTATGGTTCAGAGGTGGGTTCACCTATAAAGGGAAATGGGAAATGGATTGGTTTAGATTGTGATTGGGGTTGAGGTGTTTGTTTGAAGGTCCTCCCCAGTCCCCTTCGATACATCTCCTTCCTATTCCCTAAGCAAATTTCAGCCTTGATGTCACTGACATGTCACTGCCAGGTCTTCTCAGACATGGGACTCACCTACCTGCCTGAAAATCCATGAGCCCGGAGATAGTTCTTTATCTTTGCCTTGTCACCTATCTCCCTAATAGCAGCGAGTCCTGTTTCTTCTTCCTTCTTTTTCTTCACCCTTAAATTCTGCTTTGCAGCTTTCTTTCTCTCATTCTCCATTTGATCCTTCTCTTTCTTGAATAGCCATAAGATCATATCATTATTATGTGGAGACAAATTTTTTTAAGAGAAACCCTTGGAGGTTAGGAAAGTTATCCTTTCCCTCCTTAGCTGCAAATTATCCTCTTTTTCCTTCCTCTCCCTTTCTTCCTCTAAGGCCAACCTTGTTGCATATTCTCTATTTTCAATTCGTAGCACGGTTGCCTTCTCTAACTTAATCAGCTCCTCTAGTGGTAGCAGGAGTCATGTTCACTAACACCTCCAAGCTTCATAAGCCTGTCAATGATTTCCACCTTTCTTCGGTTGTTGATAACCTCCTGGTTGGCTACAACTGCTCTATTTGTTGTGGCTAGCAACTTCCCAGTGGGGAGTCTACCCTTATTTTTAAGTTTCTCTAACCTTTCTTCCTCCGGAAGTTCTTCCATATTCATCTTCCTCTTTCTTTGGCATCTTTGAAAGTGCAAGACTTTGGGGGTTCTTGTGTGGAGGTTTCAGGTTTAGAGATTGTGGTTGGAGCTTATTGTAGTGATGTTGTTTAAGTGACGGCTCGGTTGAGAAAATCCTCATTGTTCACCATAGATGCTAGTTCTAGAATTGCATATGTGATAATCAGATCCTCAGATAAAGAGAATAACCCTTCTGCAACTTCCATCCCAGCTTTAGAAGATTGAAATGGTTCTTTCGAGGCTTTGAGTTCTGCTTCGGAAGTCTATGGTAATGCCCTCTCTATTCCAACTGTTTTTGGTGTTGGGTCATCAGTCTCCATTTCCCTTTTGAAATTAATCTCAGGTTCCATGTAGAGCTTAGGTTGACCAACTTCTTGGATAACGGTAGAAGGTGTATTCAACCTCTGAAGCTCGTCAGCTCCAAAGTATGCTACAACAACATAAGAGCTTGGTTGTTCAATGGAAGATTCAAGCAGTAACTTGATAAAGAACCTATTTAGATCTTCGAACATCTTTTGATTCATTTGATAAAAAACTAGATGAGGCCTTAGAAAAACTATTGCTTGTTGAGCAGGGTATCTTGGAGTTAAAGATGTTAAGGCTTGGCTCTGTGGTTCCTCATGTGTTTTCCTCCGAACACTCTTCCCCTATTTTGTAGCATCATCTTGAGAGCTAGATGAGCTAGAGGAAGAGGTTGATGAGACATAATTGGTACATGCCTAAAAAATTTCCCAATTTGTTTCTCAGTAAGTTTAGCCTTGAGACTTTTGATCTCAAGTTGTTGAATGATAGACCTATCCTCTAAAGTCTTAAACTTAGATTCACGGTTTGAGACTTTAGAAAGTAGGTCTTGAATCGTGAGTTGCAGACTTCATTCATCTTTCTTTGAAGAATCATGAGTAGATGAGGTAACATACATCACATGTTCATACTCACCAGCAAATGTGGTTTCTCGGCACCCTGAAATCCCTTGCCTAATGATGTCTCTTTTGGAGTCAACAATGGGCACGGTTGTCATAGATTCGGACTCAGAAATGTTACCACTGCCCTAAGGATCCAATGAGGCTATTTCAGTAGTGGGACTCACCTTAGTTGGGTTTTGCTGATGAGGGCTAGAGATATGAGGTCCCTTTAGGCTCTACTCATCATTAATAGGGTGTTGTGGATCAACTTCGTTTCTTCGAAGAGACATAATCTCCTCATTATTTCTTATCAATAGGTCAGTAAATGATTTGGAAGTTATGCATAATGACCCGGGATGTTGATCCAATGTCTATTGGCATTGAGCCTATGGTGGGATTGTCCCTATTTGGCTACTTAGGGGAGTATAGAGACTCACCCTAAGGAGTTTCAGCTTGGGTTTTGGGCTCATGGGATTAAGACTGTGGAAAATCAAATCCCATATTAAGGTCAATGGTGAAGGAAGGTGAGTCCTCAAACTAAGTGGGAGCCCATGTTTCCACTCTAGTCTTTTTTGTTTGAAGAGGAGGGGCTTCTCAATCAGAGTAGATTGAACAAGGGTTTGTTTTGGGCATATCTAAAATATGTAATTGATGGGTAAGAAGGTAGACTTGGAGGGTTGTTGCTGGTGTGGGTTCATCACCTGTGGGGTTAATAGGGATGTCACCAGGAGCTATGTGCTCAATCATACTCGGAAGAAGTGGAGTCTCTCTACAGGTGAAGCTAGTCGACATCTTCTTTAGAATCTTGAAGATGGTTGACCTCATATGAGGGACTAGCAGAGCAGTTGCACAAAGAAGCTTGCTCTGGTCTAACTCATAGTGAATGAAGTGCTGGATAAACCTAGAATACATGTAGAACATCTCCCTTTGAAGGTTTCTTATCGAATTGGTCGGCACGATCTTGAGTAGTTAAAATGGAGGCCTAGTACTAACCCATGAACTTGACAACCTAGTTCATATGGGATTTGATCCCACACCCCTGACTTGTTTAACAAGCAATAAAGGACAATATACAACATGAACTTTTATTGTTATGAGAAGTTAAACTTGTAGACTGTGGACCTGCTGACATGACCACCATATTCCATTAAGGTACATGTTTCATCAAATTCAGTGTTGGGGAACTCCATTGATGAACCTTCATCATGAAGCTCAAGATGCTCCCTGATGATCTGTTCAGATAGAGGTCACAAATGTTGGACGAAAAAACCTAACCCCATTCTGGGTTATGATCTATGCATTCCCCCAAAAATAAGCCATGTGGTTTGAATACACGATGAAGTTTATAGTGAGGGTTGTGAAGTAGGTGGATTGGGTTAGATAGAAGATGATTTCAGGGAAGTCAACATCCATGGACGAATCCAAGAATACGAGTTGATTATGCTGATGGTTAAATGCCATTAGTGAGAAAGAAGCAGAGAAATGATCTTGATTTGGGTAAATTGAGGATAAAGAAAGCTTTGGACAGTGAAATCGGTAAAAAGATTTAAATAGGTAAGTCAAAATGTTTAAATGGGTGGAAGTGGCAGATGGATAAGGTGAAGTGATGGTTTGTGGTATGATGTGACAAGGGTTGTAAGATTAAATCCATTTCATATATTCCGACATCATTAAGAAAATCTTGACCTTTTACAGTTTGGTAAGATTAAATCCATTTAATATATTCCAAGAGTAAAGTGATTTTTTCGAATGAAAAGTTTATAAGCTTCAGAAGTAGATATGATAAATTATCAATTGCTTCTTCCGAGACTAAAAACTCTTTCGAGTAAAAGATTTTTCATGAGGAATTTTGCTTTGGAAGATATGTGAAGCATCTTTCGAGGGTTAATTCCTCTTCGGAAGAATCTATACTTAGAAAAATTTCAGAGAAAACCTTTTGTAATAGGGCTTAGATTGTTTTGAAAAAAGACATTACACATTTTAAAAGGTTTTTCAAATGAGATAGACTAATCATTATTTATCATCCCATTAGTTGTAATGAGATACTTAAATCTTTGTCCATCAAAGGCTTTTGTTAACAAATCAACTGGTCATTTGAATCAACTTTGATTAGTTTAATCAGATTTTTCTCATGTATATCTCTTGTGAAATGATACCTGATGTCAATGTGCTTTGTCTTAGAATGCTTCACCAGATTTTTAGTAATAGAGATAGCACCATTGTAGGCAATGTAGATAGGAGTTCTTATAAAATTGAATCCATAGTCTAGCATCTGATTTTGAATCCATAGTAGCTGAGCACAACAATTTGAGTACCAATGTATTCAGCTTCAGTAGTAAATGTAGAGACACAGGATTGCTTCTTGCATTGCCATGAGATGATCCTTCCACCAAGAAGTTGACATCCTCCTAATGTGGATTTCTTGTTTACGTTACAGCCACCATAGTCACTATCTGAATAACCATAGATATTAAAAATGTTATTCTTTGGATACTAGAGACCTAGTTTAGGTGCTCCTTTGAGGTATCTAAGGATTCTCTTGGCCGCAACTAGGTGAGACACCTTTGTAGCAGTCTGATATCTTGCATAAAAATGCATAATGCAAACATGATATCAAGTCTACTTGTTGTGAGATATAGCAGAGACCCGATGATAGCCCTATACTAATGTTGATCAGTATCCTCCCCCTTAGAGTCAGGACAAAGATTGTGGTTTATGGCTATGGGTATCTTGGCTGGCTTACAATCTTTCATATCAAATCTTTCTAAGATATTAGATACATACTTAGATTGATTGATAAATAACCCTTCCGTCATCTACTATATCTGAATTCCAAGGAACAAGTCAATCTTTCCCATGGAACTTGTAAGGATTAAATGTAAAGGATGTTGCAACCCAAACACCCAAAGTCTCTTCTGCATGCATGCACAATTGTACTGAAGTAGAATGGTTCGGAAGTTTCACACCAGCATCAGAAAATATACTAAGTGTGAAATCTTCCAAAGCCAAGACCAATATCTTCTGAAGCCAAAGATGAAGTCTTCTGAAGCTTCAAAGACAAAGTCTTCTGAAGTCAACACAAAGTCTTCTGAAGTCAACACTTGAAGACAGATTTCTTCCAAAGACTTTTGAACACATGCTTTAACTGATGTACCTTTTACATAAAGTTGGACCCCTTTCCGCTGCAACTCTGATTAGACACCAACTTTACATAAGTTGGTGAAAGGTCCATGAGTTTGGTAACTGTACATTGAGGTCTTGAGTCTGTAACTTTCGACTTTATGTACTTTATCCTTTTTGTAATATATTAGGACGTGAGCTATGACATGTCGTAGTCACTAGTAAAAAAGCCAATCTGCCTTTTGACTCTGCATTGGATTTTGTTTGTTGTCTAGTCAATTGCATCCAGCTGGACTTCAAAGTATGGTCGGCTGTAGGATGTAGTATATGTATCTCAAGTACTTGTAACTTTCAGATATGCTTTTGTAACATTTGTAATAGAACTTGAGAAGGCAATATAGAACAATCTTGAAAACCAACAACTTGTGTGTTTTGCCATCTTGTTCTGTCTCATATTTACTTGTGTTCTTAGCTTCTTTACAAAAGGTTAACTAGTTCCATATTTGATCTATTACGTATTCTTAGCAACTCTCCTCATTGTGTGGTTGTGTTGTAAGTGCATACCCGTCACCGGTCCTACAATTGGTATTAGAGCATTCAAGGCTCTTGATATAAGATCTCACTATCTTAAGATCCCTCACACACACACAAAATACTTAACATCTCAAATCGTAGCTATTTCTAAATTTGACATGGAAACTGGAACCATGACGAAGTCCCCACTGATCACTCTTGATGACTTTGACACTTGGTGCCAAAGAATGGAAGGCTTTATCAAGTCTCTAGACTCAAGAATGTGGGAGTCTATTGTCAATGAACCTTAAATACCAAGCACCTCTTTTGCTACTGGAGGTGGTATGATTCCCAAGGCTATGGCTGACTACTCAGATGAAGATAGAAAAAGAGTAGAGAATGATCAAAAGGACATGACAATCCTATAGACTGCTCTTCCAAACTCTGTATATAGAGGTTTCAATAAATGCAAAATAGCTAAGTAGTTGTGGGATGCATTGAAACTAATGTATGAGGGTTCCTTGAAGCCAAGGAGTACAAGAAGGATCTCCTAAAATAGCAGTTTGAAATTTTCACCTTTAAAACAGGTGAGACCATGACTGAACAATATTTCAGGTAAGTTGAGATTGTGGATATCTTAGTGGATGGTGGAGTAGCTCTTGAGAACAAAGATATTGTAAGGAACTTCGTGTCCTCTCTTCCTAGGAAATGGACACACTATTATGTTGTTATCAAGAGAACTATGTATCTGAAGACTCTCACTTTGACAGAGTTGTATGGGATTCTCAGTGGTTACCAGATGGAGATGAACATGCAAGGTTTATCTAGCAACTCCAGCAATTGAATAGGTTCAGCCCTTCATGTGGTTGAAAGGGATAACATAGAACCCTAACATCATCTCATATCCTACCCTGACAACTCACAAATGGGTCCTTTCATCACCTTCCTTGAGACACCAAGGGAGAACTATACTCAAGGAAGCCCATTTCAAGAGATAGGTTCTGACTGGGGTTGAGTAAGATTGATATTCTTATGGAGAATCGAATATGATAATCAAGTCAATGATTGAGTGGCGGAAACAAACAATCAAAGAACATTCAATGCAATATAATACTCATAAATGCTTTTGTATTGGTATATATCAAAGTTGATTTACAGAGAATATTTACAACAAAAATTCTCTATCTATCAGTCGTCACCTTAGTACGAGGTAAACTATTCTATTTATAGGCAGACAAGATGCCTTTACAAAATAACTATACTACCCTGAACTATTACATCAGAAACTAGTCTAAGTCTTGATCCGCATCTCTGCTTCTTCATCCGCATTGACAAATGCGGATGAGATAATCTTGATCAACATTTCTTCACTTGATCATCCGCATTAGTATATTGGTCATCCGCATTGGTTAATGCAGATGAACAAATACTTATGTGCATTTGGTCGGTCATCCACATTTGTCAATGTGGATGAGCAAAGTTTTGTCCGCATCTTCTTTTGTTCTTCCGCATTAGTCAATGCTGAAGAGTAACTTCTTCAGCATTAGTATTATGTATTCCGCATTAGTCAATGCGGAAGAGTAATACACTTGTCCGCATCAATGATATGTCTTCAGCATTAAGTAATGCGGAAGATAACACTTGTTCTTTTCCTTTGCTGATTTTCATTCGCATTTCTTCTTGGACTTGTGGGATTCCAGCTGAGCAATCATCAATTCACCCATTGAGTTGGCATGTATGATCCTTTCAGGGTGCAACAATACTCCCCCTAAGGATTTTACAGCCTAGTTTTCCTCAATGTTTGGGAGGTGATTGATGTTGTGATGATTCAGCTGGGTCTTTTGATGATGCAAAACGTGCTACTTGTCTTGGATCCAGAATTGCTTTGATCATGCTGAAAAAATCTTGAGCCTCTAACATTTTTTTCTTGCTCAATACATGAATCTTCATTCTGCTCATATCATGGATTTCTTCAAGTGGTAGCTTCATCAAAGAAATAGGTTCCTAAAGAGAAACTGTTGAAAGTCCATCTCTGTGAATCAATAGGGAACCATCTACATCAACTTCAAGCTTGACAATGTTGCCCAATTGGAGAGGTGTCTTCTTCTTCTTTTTTTCTCTCTTTTTGCACTGATCTGATCATAAGCCATCTTCAGTCGTTTGATACACTTCAGAAAGAAATGTAGATCTTCTTCACCCAATTTGTTTGATATTTCTCTAAAGTGTCTTGTATAGATGTATTGAATGTATGATTGATCCAGTAATCTCACTTCATAACCACTGAATAATCTGATATCAACACCTTCTTTGCCTCCCCATTTTCTCTCAATCACTAACTCATATGTCTTCTCATCATAAATCACATTTGAAATTGGAATTGAGGAATGTGTACGAGCTACCATTTTTCTTTTCAATGCTTTAGTAGGTTTGACTCTAAGTTCAGGGAATACCACTTCTTCAGCTGGTTTTGTTTGTTTCTATTCCAGAGGATTCTTGAATGTTTTGTCTTTCATCATGCATGTAGCTTTCAAAGTATTGAAGTTGTTTGTTCTCTTGAACATTTTGAGCATTCCTTCAAATTCATAGCCTCTAAACATGGCATTGTGGTTGATCAGCTCGAGATTGGCCAGTTCTTTTAATTCAGGAATCTCAAGTGCATTTACCAGAGTAGAGTACTCTATAAAGAATTGCACTAAGCCAGAGATCCTTTTGACCATAAACATGTTCCATGCACTATCATACTTCCAGGCAATAATTTTTTGATCTATTTTGCCTTTTGGAGTAGATATTCCTCTGATCATCTCAGCAGTGGTCAACCCTTCCTGAAGCTTCAGTTGAGAGGGTTCAGCAAACCATTCTGGATATCTATGAATGACAGGTTCAAGATAATCTTGATCTTTGTGAGTAAGACTCATGTCATGTGCAGAGACTCTTGATCATGGCTTCTTGTTGAGTACCTCTTCTTCTAACTGCTTTAACTTTTCTTTTTTCTCACTTATTATCTTCAGAGTAGCAGCTCTTAGAGAATTTGTCTTCATGTTTGCCAACTTTCTTTTGGTGAAGCCTTGATTTGTGAGGCAATCCTTCATTTCCTTATCAGTCATACTATAAGGATCAGGAAATAGTGGCTCATGAATTGGAGATGATCTCTTCATTGATGTCATCTTGGATAGAGGAGTCTGTCTTGGCAATGGTCTGTCATACCCAGATGTTTTCTTCACAGAAGAAACTTTAAGCACATGAGTATCTTTGAAGATTGCCTTTTCATACTCTGTTTCAATTGTTGTTTCAAGCAACCTTTTTACTTTCTCTTCCTCCTCCTTCATTCCTTCATAAGTCATTGCAAAAACTTCATGAGGATCATACCCTTGATTGATCAGAAACATGGCTTTAATCATCAAGTTATCAGTTTGTGCTTTGGATACCATGTCTTCCGCTGCCTGTTCTGCTTTCATGGGACTGTCCATAAGAACATCCTTTTCAACTTCATATCCACCAGCAATCTCACCTTCTTCTAAATCAACTGCACCAGCCAATTTCTTCAATTGAGCTTCTGCCTGCTCATGTTCTTCCAAAAATTCAGCAATTGCTGCTAGACTTCTGGGGTCATCTTTTTATTTCTTAACTGGTTCTTCTTAACTATTGGTATCTTACCCTTAGCCTTTTCAGCTAAGCATTTCCTTTTTCGTGAGTAAGTTTGAAGTTGAGGGCTTGAAGCTTCACCCTTTTCTATCACTTCAAGCATTTTCTTGGGTGTTGTTTGTACTTGTTCATCCACATTCATTTCTTGCTTTTCTTTTTCTTAGTCTTTTTCTTTTTCTCTTTCTTGTTCAACCATTTCTCTTATTTTTTCTTTTTGCTCTTCAGTTAGAGACACTGCAGGAACAATATGCATGTTCAGCTCTTTCTCCAATGGTACTGGAGATTTTGGAATGAATACAATAGGATTAGAATCAGCCTTTTGGTTGTTTACAAACTCCCAGAAATCACTGTCAACACTGAATTCTTCAGAAGTGAAGTTGTCTAGTGTGCTGAAAAGTTCCTCAAACTCAGCTTTTTCAGTTTGATCAGCAGAGGTTTCTCCAGAATAAATCACCATTTCTAGACTATGTTCCTCATGCTCTGTCTAACTTGTATTACCCTCTTGTTCTTCCTTTTCACCAACTGACTTGTTGTCATCAATATCAACCTTTTCTTGTTCTTCTTTCTCATCATCATCATCCACTTCATCTCTTTGTATCTTAATGATCATCTCAAGCTCAGATATCCTTTTTTTCTTGCTATCAATTTCTTTTTCAAGTTTTGAGATGATATCAGCTTGTTCTTCTATGATATTTTCTTGTTCCTCCATTACTATTGTTTGAATTTCAAGAGTGTCAATATGTCCACTGACTTCTTCTCTTGAATGTTTAAGTGCAACATTCAAAGTTTCAACTTCCTTTTCTTTCTCCTTCATTTCAACTTTGTGTTTTTCTTTAAGATCTTTTAGCTCATGTTCCTTCTCATCTAGTTCTAGAATTCTATCATCTATGATTCTAGCCCTTCGGTTTAGAATTCTCTCCATTCTTTCAATATTTTGCATCAATTCAGTAATCAATTCATCCTTCTCATCTGGTTTGTTAACAATTGAATCAGCAAAACTCTCTGATGGAGCAGGCTCAAGAGTTGTTGTTTGTGCAGGCATTTTAGTGTGATAATCCTCCTCATTAGAAGATGATTTGGAATCTTTATAAGCACTGGTTGATCCTCTAACTTCAACAGGGTAATCTTGTGATGGCACAGGTTGAAAAGGGGATATAGGTGATTGTTGTGGTGGTGTTATTGAAGAGTGATGATGAGGTGATATAGGGGAGGGTTGAGGTGATTGTATTGGTGATTGATGAGGTAGTGGTGTTGGTTGAGGAGATTGTTGTGGTGATGGTTGTGGAGTTGGTTGTGGAGTTGGTTGTGGAGTTGATTGTGGTGGTGATTGTGGTGATAGTATTGGTGATGGTTGTGGTGTTGGTATTGGTGATTGTATTGGTGATGGTATTGGTGATGGTATTGGTGATGGTATTGGTGATGGTATTGGTGACGGTATTGGTGATGATTGAGCAGCAGGTTGTGGTGATGGTTGTGGAGATGGTTGTGCTTCTTGATTTATCTGTTGCAACATCCAAGGCAGAAGAGGAGAGTGAGCCCCACAATAAAACTTTTTAGGGTCTCTCTTCTTTATATAATTGTATGATCTTGCATCATAGTGAGGAATGTCAAGCACTGGTCCTTCATTTGCAATGTCATGGAATGATTCATTGATTAGGCACTGGATGAATCTTGGATACATCAGAAACTTGTATCTTTTCCCTTCTCTATTGTTTGAACTAGGCCATTGAAAACATATGCAAGCATATTAAATGTCTTGTTGGTGCAGAGAGCACAAATAGCTGATGAGGTGAGGACTGGAATGTCATTCAATACTTTCTTTCTCTTTGACAAGCAGTGTTGAAACATATGAATAAGGAATCTCCATGGTAGATCAACCAGTCCTTTAACAATCTTCTTAGCTTCATATCCTCCTTCATAACCAATTTCAGTAAAAAAATGTGGTTATGTCTTCATCATTCAGTTCCAAAGGAGTATTTGCATCATCACCAAACCGTAGACATCTTCTAACCGACTCTTCAGTGATGATCAATGTGTGTTCACTGTTGATTCTCCCAGTAAGTGTTTTAGTGCCATCAGCTTCAACAACCTCAGCTTTGTTCCAGAAAGACCTTATGAGGTTCTCATAGATAGTTGGTGTGACTGTGATGGCATAAGCTATCCTTGTGGTAGAGATGAAGCTAATGATGTCTCTCAGTCCCTCTGCTTCTGGAACATCAGGGTTTAAATAACCACTGACATTATGGACCTTACTCCATGTAAGATTTGCCATGTAATCTGCAGAAAAGACATGTGTGTCAGTTATCAGTTTGACTGCTCATGGTCAAAATTGAATGTTTAGCATTACTATATCATTGTTCTTGCAACAACTTGTGAGTTTGTTGTCCAACAATCATAGTTTCTATGTTTGAATCATTCAATAGATGATGTGACTTTGATTTGTTACACATTTATCTTTTTCATTTTGCTCTGTTTTTCACAGTAAACATGATTATCAAGGTTTTCAATATCAGTTAAACTCCTATCAATTTGTATGTTTATTGAAGTCAAAAATGTATATTATATCACATTAATAAGTTTGATTTTGGTGTTCTTCATTATTATCTGGTTCATTGTTTGATTTAGGTTAGTAGTGTGAAACTTAGGTCTTGGTTTCAAAATTTTATTGAAATGTCACCTTGTTTCCGAAATATCTATATTTTTGAATCGATAAAAAGAATGTTTTGAGAAGAATCATAACAAAATCTTTGAATGTTTATGATAAAGATGATCGAAGAAGATGTACTGTTTGTTTGCGCTCGCCTTACTATAAAGTCTCTCAAATTTGAAAATTATTAAATGACCTGTTTAAATTCCTTTAAATAGTCAAATAATGGCTTTTAAAAACGATTTTATAAGTTTAAGAGCAAATGCGTTCGACACTGTAGCAAATGCGAAAGTGGAAAAGTTTATCTTTTTGGTCATCCGCATTTTTTTACTGTAGCAAATGTGGAAGTGAAATTTTTCTTTTTGGTCAACCGCACTTGTTAACTATAGCAAATGCTGAAGTGAAATTTTTGCCTTTTTGGTCAACCGCATTTGTTAACTGTAGCAAATGCGGAAGAAAACTTGAACTTTTTCTTTCCGTATTCACTTTTGTAAATGCGAAAGAGTTGAACTTGTGATTTTTAAGACATCCGCATTTAGACACTATAGCAAATGCGGAGGTTTATTACTTCTTATTTTTCTTTCATCCGCATTTGTTCACTATGTTCAATGTGGAAGAGTAAACTTCATTAGCATTGTGCACTGTAGCAAATGCGAATCGTTGAAGTCTAGCATTTGATCAGCATTGCACTGTAGCAAATGCGAAAGAGAGATGTTTATTAGCATTTGTCTACTCTAGCAAATGCGGTCGAACAAAGTTCATTAGCATTTTATTTCTGTAGTAAATGCGGCTGAGCAACTTTACCATTTGCTTACTGTATCAAATGCGGTAGAGTAAAATTCACCTTTCACTTTGAATTTTGAAGAGATACTTGCATTGATTGTATGCATGGGTTACCTTCCCCGCATTAATTAATGCACAAATCTGCATTAGGTTTGAACTTAATCAAAGATAATGTGTCTGATTTGGCTTTTCATATTATGAAGTGTTGTCTTTGACTGAATTTTCTAATGAAGTTGACTGTTGATGTTGTCAATTCTTACTTGGATTGACTTGTATGTTATAATTGATACAAGTTTCCTAATTTTGACTGATCATGGTCTTTTCATGGTTCCAATAATCTACATAGTCTGAGATACAATGGTGTAACATTTTGCAACATCCAAATTCTTTTTGTTTTGTTTTGAAAGTAATCTAATATAGTAACCAATAATTTAGACTTACACAAAGTTTTAAATTTCTCCCCCTAATGTTTATATCCACAGTTGGATAGAAACTTTAAAGATTTAAAAACTTTATTGTAATTTTATTTTGACTATTTATGATGAAGAGAATTATATCTTTTGTTAGGGTCATATCAGTCTTGCATTACACATGTGCATCCTTTATGATTAAATGGACATGTATATGAACTTAATGATTGAAGGTATGTTTGTCCTCTTAAACTCATACAAGGTTGATATTTTGATGCAAGTGATTTTATCATGTTTTTGGTTGATTTATTATTCAACGTGTACCTCACACAAACAAGCATGGAATGATCAACCATCCTTATACAATGCATGGTAGAACTTTTTCACAACTTTTCTTACCAGGTTACTTAAGTTATGATAACTCAATTTCACTGATCCTCATTGGGATTCTTTTACTTTGACCCTTTTCATGATGATCCATATTAGGATTCTGTTTACTTCACCTTGTAAGGTGATCCATGTAGGGATTCTTTTGTTCATTCACTTGGAATGTATTGCTTTTGTTAATTCATCCAATTTGGATGTGTTCCTCATTGGGAATCTTTTGGATCAGGACATCTGCACTATGCACATGTTTCATTAGGTCTTTGCTCAGAGAAACAAAGATGAAACTGATGTGGGTGAAAGAGATAAATAAATTATCATTACCTGGTGTGTTTAGGTTAGTACACACACATGCACTCAGATAAGCCAAATGCATACCTATACTCTGTAATGAATGTTTCACTATTAAATAAGTTATTTAGTTTATCACTACATGTATATTCTCTTCCAAGTTGAGCCTACAAACATATCTGGTAAGTCATGACAGTCTTGCAATTTTTGAAATTAAGCACAGTGAATGATATAATGATTGTAATTATATCATTTCCCAAGATTATTTTCTTCATCAAACTGGATTTCTTTTTATGGTTTTCTAAGGTTTTTAATTGTTTTTAAAGTTTTTCATGAATTTACTCAAGATTAATCATGCCAATTGACTGAACCAGGAATTCAAACCTACTAGGTTCAAATGCCTTAGTAAACAAGTCAGCTAATTGATTTTCAATTGGTACTTGAATCAATTTGATTAATCCTTTTTCAGCA
>BJCM01173886.1:0-11295 GCA_018326385.1 Flaveria bidentis
ATTCATATAATCCGAGTACTTTGTTCCTTTTTATCACAACAATTATCTATGCATGAGTTATGTCTATGTAACTCTTCCTAGTTGAAATTACACACATTTGCCTAAGGAAACTGAAACTTAAGATGGTCATTGTTTCACTAATTTGTTAATCAACTAATTTCAATCCGCTTTGAGTTATTTCCTTAGTTTTTCCAAAACAACAATTGAAATCATTGAACTTTATTTTCTGCCTTTTAGTTAATATAGATAATTTGCAAACTATTAAATTTAATTCACGATCCACAAACTCCTCGTGTTCGATACCCTCTTACTACTATCTATTGGTTGTAATTAGGATTAAATTTACGTGAGACCTCGACATCACGTCATGCTCATCTGGATCTGACATCCAGAAATGCTTCAGACTTCTCTGGCATTATCTCATTTCTAAGGAGATCGAGGATCTCTCATGCTATATCTACTCCGTGCACACCGTATCGCTCCATCCAGCAGGCCTTCTGGAAAGGCATAGTTGTTGATAGATCTTCAGAGCCTCAATGTATCAGGAGTACTATTTTTGGAGAGGCTATTGAGATCACTGAGGATGATCTTAGGACGGTGTTGTAGCTTGGGGACGATGTTGACTGCCCCACTAGACTACACCCCCTCAGTGTCCGAGGATGTTTACTGCGCGCCAAGTACGCTGGGGACATCAATGTAAGGGTGCTCAACAAGAGCAACCTGTGCCCCTAGTTCAAGTACCTCGCGCACATTCTGCTCAAGTGTATAGCGTCTCGGAAGGGAGGTTTTGATGAGCTCTCCGATCAGATACAAAATGCATACGCTGCATTGGTGCTGAACCACTTATTCAGCTTCTCCAGGATGGTCTTCACCTACTTGGTGGAGAACAATGAGGGGAAAGGGAAGGAGGGCTTCTGCATGTACCCTCGAGTTATGCAGATGATCATCGACCAGAAGCTCCCTTCCTTGCCGAAGGAGAAGGAGGATGCAATTGTACTCGAGGTGATGGACGATACCACCTTGGGTAGGATGAAGGTCTACAGGGGGAAGCAGGTTAAGCCCCCTGTGAGGAGATTATTTGGGCATCTAGCCCAGGAGGATTATGTGGCGCCTGCTAGGCGTAAATGGCGTCACGTTGACAGTGTCTCTGAAGTAGAGCAGCTGCAGCTACCAGATGATAATTCCGATGATGATGATAGCGGCGATGCTGGAGATACCTTGCCCACTCGACCAAGGGGCACCACTACTGATAGTCCATCTCCGGTATCTGCCCCTACTGGAGATACTGGGTTTCACAAGGGTTTCATACCTGGTGAGGAAGAGGAGGCGTCGGATAAGGAGCCACTAACTCGGACTGTGGGAAGTAAAGTCGTTCCCAGAGAACGAGGGCTCTGGGCGGTTGGTGAACGCCTTGGTGGATCGAGAGAGACTGCTGCTGACCCTACATATGCTCCCGATCCACCAAGCAGTGTTCTAGGGGGAGCATCCTCCTCGATAGGATCGAGGAAGAAGAGGATGGCTCAGCCCCATGGCATGAAGAAGAAGAAGCGTAGACTCACCTTCATCACCACCACAGCTACGACCACAGCCACCACCACAACTACCACCATAGTGAACACCATAGCCACTGCCACACCCACACCACCACCACCTTCACCTATATTACCCCAATCTTCAACACATCTTCCACACCCACACCACCAGCACTTTCACCTATACTACCCCCAATCTTAACTACTATCACCACCACCACTAGCCATCCTGCAGCACCATCTTCCTTCACCTGATATTCATCAGGATCACCTCTACCTCCTAGTGGGGTAGAGGAACAGCTCTTAACACTCAACCGTATGGTGCTGAGGCTATTAGCTGTAGATGAGGAGAAGAGCACGTAGATACGACAACTTATAGACCTGAGTACTGCGCAATCTCAGCAGCTTTCTTAGCAGGCTCGACTGATTGATCAGCAGGCTCAGTAGATGTCTCAGCTCCAGGAGCAGCATGACAAAAAGATTGAGGAGCTGGAGGCTGCAAAACAAGTCTATCCTGCTAAAGCTGAAAGGATCCAGAGACGAGCCCTTAAAGATCGGAGAAGGGGATGGAGAAGATGAGATTGATGATGATGAAAGTGATGATGATGATAATGGTGATGATCACCTTGGTGATACAGATGCTAATGATGATGATGATGACTCTTATGCTTCAGGTGCACAGGAAGCCAGTGAGAGGCGGACCAAAAAGACTCAAGATCCGGGTGCCTCGACATCAGCTGCGAAAGCAGAAGAACACATGATCTAGGACAAGAGTAATGCTTAGATGTTTTATCGTTATTTAAAATCTTTTGTATTTGGATCATATATGAAATTAATGAAATACATATTTATATGTAAATAGTTATGTTTTGATTATTATGGTTATGTCTTGATTATTAACTAATGTTTGATGTGTTGAATGTTTAAATCAAGCAGATCCACAGTTTCAAAGGGACGAATACGATGTTGAACCCCTTCAGCAGGTCAAGACTCAACTAACCATGATTCTTGATCTCCAAGGGATTGTCAGGAGATCAGTGAGTTACACCCCTGAAGAAGGGAAAATAATTCACAACCTCACTGACGAACAAATTGCTGAAATGTTCAAGCTCAATCCCGATGAGATTGTAAAAGACGCTCCAACTTTTGAAAAGGATAGTGACGATGAGCTGAACGACATTGATGAGATAGAGATCGAGGACGTCACAGCAGAGCATTATCCTGAGTACGCTGACAAAGAGAGAAATGTGGTCCCCAATCTGGGTGATTCCCGAGTCAGTGATACATTCGAGATATTGGATCAGATGGAGCAAGAATCTGAGAAGATTGAAGAACCAGCCCAAGCCTCAAACGTCAATGTTGATATCAGAAAGGCTGAATGGGCTGCATGTTTTGACGAGATCCGAGCACAACGTGCAGATCCTACACCGAATGTCTACACCAAGCTCTATAAAGTGAAGAAACATCATAAGGTGTCAGGCAAGATTATCGCATGGGCTCATTTTGATGATCTTAACGTATACGCGGTAAAGAGAGAGAAGGGTATTGAGTACTTTAGATTCCCGCATGATCTAAAGTCTCTACCTGGTTTTGAGCTCAACCAGCTGGCTAAATTGAAGCTACTATTGCTGACCCGAGGAAGATGTCAGGCTGGTTTGAGGCTGCCCTGAAGAAAGAGTACCACACCAGGTGGGTCAACTTCAAACCTCAAAAACCTACGAGGTATATCAGACATTCTGAAGTTGATCCCATAACTGGAAAGCCCAAGATAGTGCTGAAGTAGAGTTCCCCAAGAATAATGTCAAGAATCCCTTTCAAGGAAATGGCACAGGACTTCACTCCATACTTTAAATGGTGGTACTATGATTGGAGAACAGGGGAGGCGGTCATAGTTCTGAACAAAGAGGGAAGAATGGATACTATCCCGATGTGGCTCACTAACTTGTCTGCTGATGATGTATACACATTATACAAGTGGCCACTGTTCTATGACACGCAAGATATTGTACAAGCCCTCCAATTCCAAAATGTGATACGACTCTGCTTTGCGTTTGAAATACACACAGGAGTCACGACTTCATACGAATGAACAACTTCATACGAATGACTCAGTCGCACGACTGAACCAGGAGACTGAATCAGTCGTATGACTATAACATGAGATTGGCTCAGCCGCACGACTGAATACTCAGTCGTGCGAATGGATCAACTGCATTGCTCAATCGCACGAATGAACCATGCTGATGGTTCAGTCGCCCGAATGAGCAACCCTAACCTATAAATACCACCTAATTCATGGAAAAACATAGTTTTTCAATCCACTTCGACTCCAGACGTACCCTAGCCGTCTAGAAACCTCTAAGTTCGTACTCCAAGTTCATAGAACGCTGTAGATCGATTCCTAATCGATTCTTGACGTTAGATTCAATACGTTATTGTTTCTACGTGCGTTCTCACTGATTGAATCACCAATCAAATAGGATTCCACACTATTTGGTTTGGTTTAACACGTTAATCAGTTGGTGTTTCGTTGAAATACCAGATCCTAACAATGCGGATGAGCAGTTAATGTGGATGAGCACTGAGGAAATGCGGATATGGGGTTGATTAGACCGAGTATCTCTCCTTGGGGTGCTTTGGTCCTGTTCATGAAAAAGAAAGAAGGTAGTATGAGGATGTGCATAGACTACCGTGAGTTGAACAAGTTGACGATAAAGAACCGATACCCCTTACTGACGATTGATGATTTGTTTGATCAGCTCCAAGGTGCCAGTTGGTTCTCAAGAATAGATCTTCGATCGAGCTACCATCAGCTGATGGTGAAAGAGCAAGATGTTCCTAAAACAGCTTTTTGCACGCTTTATGGCCACTACGAGTTCCTTGTTATGTCATTTGGTTTAACCAACACGCTAGCTGCTTTCATGGATTTGATGAATCGAGTGTGTCGGCCGATGTTGGATAAATCTGTGATTGTGTTTATTGATGATATTTTGATTTATTCGAAGAGCGAGATTGAGCATGCCAGTCACATTTGGGAGGTTTTGGAGATATTGAGAAAGGAGAAGTTGTATGCTAAATTCTCCAAGTGCATGTTCTGGTTGCGCGAGGTACAATTCTTGGGTTATGTGGTGAATCTTGATGGGATTATGGTGGACCCAGAAAAGGTGGAGGCGGTGATGCAATGGAAGTATCCAAAGACGCCATCGGAGATTTGTAGCTTCTTGGGTTTGGCGGGCTACTACAGAAGATTTATCCAAGACTTCTCTAAGATTGCTTCTCTACTAACTAAGTTGACCTGGAAAGATATGAAGTTTGTATGGGGTCAAGCTCAAGAGAAGGCATTCAAGGAATTAAAGGCGAGTTTGACTCAAGCTCATGTTCTTTAATTACTCGATGGAAGTGAAGATCTGGTGGTTTATTCTGATGCTTCCTACTCGGGATTGGGTTGTGTGTTAATGCAGAGGGGAAAAGTTATAGCCTATGCATCCCAACACTTAAAGGTTCATGAGGTCAACTACCATACTCATGACTTGGAGCTAGCAGCGGTGGTCTTTGCGTTAAAGATTTGGAGGCACTACCTTTACGGAATGAAGTGCACTATATACACTGACCACAAGAGCTTGAAGTACTTCTTTGAGCAGAATAACCTAAACATGAGACAGAGATGGTGGTTGGAGGTTATAAAGGATTACGTTTGCGAGATCCATTACCATCCGGGCAAAGCCAACATGGTAGCGGATGCCCTTAGTCGAAAAGAGAGACCCGAGCCGATTCGGGTAAAAGCTTACTAGATAATCATGTCCTCCGATGTGATGAAGCAAGTCAATGAGTTCTAGGATGAGGCATTGAAAGAAGATCATCTTAACTCTGAAGGAATGAGAGGTCTTGTTGCGGAATTGGGTGAAAACACACTTGTTGTTAAAACCCGATTTGGACGAATGTGGATTCCTCGTATTAGGGATCTACGCATGAAGATTATGGACGAAGCTCACAAGACTCGATACTCCATTCATCCTGCTACCATAAAGATGTATCAAGACATGAAGAAAGATTATTGGTGGCCAGGTATGAAACACCATGTGGTGGAGTAGATGAGTAAATGCCTTACTTGTCTACAAGTGAAGACCGAGCATCAGAAGTCGTATGGGAAGATCCAACCTTTAGCTATACCGGAATGGAAGTGGGAGCACATCAGCATGGATTTCATTACAAAGCTGCCACGTACCCCGAAAGGGTATGATGCCATATGGGTGATAGTTGAACGTTTGACGAAGAGTGCTCACTTCCTACCGATCCGCAAGACATATTCATCTGAGATGTTGGCGGATCTTTTCATTAAGGATATTAACTCATCATGGTGTACCGGTGTCGATTGTGTCTGACTGTGACACCCAGTTTACATCCAAATTTTAGAAGAACTTACACGATGTCATAGGGACGAGGTTACACATCAGCACGACTTATCATCCCCAGACGGATGGTCAGTTAGAGAGGACCATTAAGACATTGGAGGACATGCTTCAGGCATGTGTTATCAATTTTGGAGGAAGTTGGGATGACCACCTATCGTTAGCTGAGTTCTCATATAACAACAGTTACCATGCCAGCATTGGTATGCCCCCTTATGAGATGCTATATGGCATAAGATGTAGAACACCCGTCTGTTGGGGTGATGTTGGTTAGAAGGAGTTAGGAAGCGTCGAGGTAATCGAGACTACGATTGAGAAGCTTGAAAAGATCAAAGCCTTCATGAAGGCAGCCAAAGATAGACAAATGTCGTATACTGATAAACAATGCAGATCGATTGAGTTTAAGGTGGGTATCCTGGTTATGTTTAAGGTCTCACCTTGGAAGGGGATCATCCGATTCAAAAAGCAGGGCAAGTTAGGCCCAAGGTATATAGGGCCTTTCCGAATCATTACTAGAGTAGGAGAGGTGGCCTATAGATTAGAGTTACCAGATGAGTTAAGTGGAATTCACCTGACATTCCATGTTCATGCTTGTTGATGTTATGGTTGTGTTTCTAAGGCTTATAATGTGTGATTTAAGCTTAGAACATGTTAGATGGTGTTGGGTAACTGAGATCTGATGTTTAGGGCTCATATGTTTAAGTTTTAGAATCTGCCTAAGTATGCAGAAGTCAATGCGGATGGGTAATGGAAAGTTAATGTGGATGAACAGTTAATGCGGATGAGCATTGACAATTAAGTAAGTCAATGCGGATGAAATTCAATGTGGATGAAAGTCAATGCGGATGAGCATTGACTAAGTATGGGAAATGCGGATGAGCACTGAGGAAATGCAGATGAATAGTTAATACGGATGAGCATTGGCTAAGTAAAGGAAATGCGGATGAAGGAAAGGAAATGCAAATAAAGGAAAGAAATGCGGATGAAGGAAGGGAAATGCAGATGAAGGAAAGGAAATGTGGGTGAAGGAAAGGAAATATGGATGAACTATAACAAGTGTGGATGAACACTTAGAATGTTTTCTGAATTTTTAGGGAAAAGTTGAAATGTAGGCTTTGACTTGAGAGGTTTCCATGGGCTATGAAAGTTGACTTTCAAGGTCATAGATGTTATGACTGGCATTGTATGATGATGTTATGATGTATTATTAATGCCTGTGCATGATGGTACATATGATGTATGTTATGTATGTATGATGCCCTACATGATGATGTTCACTGTTATGTTTGTGTTCCTTATGGTGTATGATTATTTTCCCATGGCTTTACCTTGAATGTTAATGAATGAAATGAAAGTATTATGTAACGTAAAGTGGAAGATAATGAAAAGAGGAACATGATGGATGAATGCATGCATGAATAAACGATGGAAAGTAATGTAAGTCTTGCAAGCTTTGTATGTCGGGACACGCCCCAATGTAGGGTGTTTGCCCAACGGTGTAGGGTTAGCTACCCCAGAAGGATGCACATTAGGGTCTTTCTTTGTGATTGACCATTTGTATGGAACCATTGTTGTTTACCTTCGGTACGGTGGCCAAGCTACTGTGCGCCATGACGGATAGTCTATGATAGACTTCGGTCCAGTACCAACTTTATTCATGACGGAAGGGTATAGCACATGACAATGCTACACCTAAATTTACCTTTGGTACTGTGGCCAGGCTGTTGTGCGCCATGATGGAAGGTCTATGATAGACTTCAGCCAAGTACCAGTTTTATGCATGATGGAAGGGTAAATTTCATGGTTGTGATGGAATGAAAAGATATAACGATGAACGTACGAATGGAAGTATGAAAGGTATGTATGAAATG
Organism: Flaveria bidentis; assembly: GCA_018326385.1. Lineage (NCBI taxonomy): Eukaryota > Viridiplantae > Streptophyta > Magnoliopsida > Asterales > Asteraceae > Flaveria > Flaveria bidentis. The sequence continues at coordinate 7,813 of BJCM01173886.1, forward strand.
ATTGATAATGACGTACGATAAAAGAACAAAAGTTAACGAACGAATGATGAAGATAATAATGATATTAGCTATGTGTACGTATGATGTGTGATCACATGTTAAAGTAAAGAATGGTTTAATGAATGTAAAGTATGTTTTATGTTAAACTAGAACTCACTCAACAACACTGACTTTTTATGCATTTTCCAGTTGGTTGGTGAGCATTGCTGAGGATGGCGCGGGACAGCTACTTGGCATTTGGATGACATTCTTTTGTTAATGTTTTTTCATTGTAATGCACACAAATGAAATTGTGTAACGAATGTTGTATTATTTTGCAAAAGCATTTATAATGAAAAGTTATTTTAATGTTCCGTTGCGAGGTTTTATGAAGATTAAATGTAATTACATGTTTCATGAGCGATGATTGGCAAGCTGTAAGCGTCCCAGGAACGGGGCCTTACACCTACTAGCTTTATACACACCAAATAAACGAATTTTGCAAGTAGAAGAACACATATCATGAACTGTCTCGTATGGAAGATCCAAGATGACTCTTTCAGCAGTAAGTGCTTTCTCGCAGTTGCAATCTCTGGTATTTCGCATCCATTTCTCTTGCTTATTAGCATCACAAACTGCTATTCAACTCAGCTCCACCTTTACCCATTGAAGTCTGCTAAAGCTCCTCTTGTACCTCTTCAGTTCCAGGTTTTAGTAAACTGTCGGAATTGGTGATAGAATCTGATCTTTCTTCTGGTTTATTTTTTGAGTTTGAAGTGATCTTTGGAGTTAGATATGTCGCTTCATACATGACGTTTGATATCCAACTCAATCTCTTTCAGTTTGTTGATCACCCCCATCAATATGTAATCCCGAAAGCCTCAATCTCGTTTAATCGACTTGCCATGTGAGCTCCATTCTGATGGGAGAGAATCAAGCAATCTCATAAATTGTTCATGATTTCCTAATTGGGCATCAAACTTCTTTAGATTAATTGCCACCAACAGAAAATGATCAACAAAATCGGACATATTTTCATTCTTTAAAACTATAAAATTATCAAACCGACATTGTGCAATTGTGAGATTATCATATTCGAAGGATTTAAATAGTTCTGCAAAAGCCTTTTTTTTAGTTTATTGCAATTAATCCCTCTAAATCTATTTTTCCCAAAATTTGTAAAAAATAATTCTCCCCCGAGAATAATATTATTTTTTAAATGTCACGCTAGCCAATCTTAGCAACTGGGGTAAAGCTGCAAGGTCAGCTTTTTTATAAATATTGCAAAATTGATGAAAATTTCTTTATCGGGATGAACTCAATCAATCCCAAATATGGGGAAAAAGTCATCTTTAACATTCGAATTTCGCTGAAGAAATGATAGTTTCGCAGAGCTAGTTTCGCTGTGAACTCTAGTTTCGTTGAGCCGACAGTAGTTTCGCTGGAAATTTCGGCAGCAGTTTCGCTAGCCAAATACCTAAAACAGCTTAGTTTCGCCGACAAGTTCGCACGAAACAAGCTTGAACTTTCGTTCAATGATAATTTCGGCAGCAATTTTGCTTGTAAATCACCCACAAGCACTATTGAACTTTCGTTCAATGAAACTAGTTTCGTGGGATAGCAGAAAACAACTTCAATGAGGATAACTCATGTAGTTTCGCTGGATGAACTGATAATTTCGCTGAACAAAGCTAAAAAACTTTTTCAACACGAAATCAATCTGAAATCATAAAAAACTTAATGGATTTGAGATCTGATGATTAAAAGAGTTTCCCTAACCAACAACCAACAAAATTCAAGCAAATTCCATATCAAATACACATGAATTTGATCTAACATTGTTAAAAACTTGATATTAAACAAAAACAACCAAAACCCCAACTTCTCTCTCTAAAAATCTTCAAATCTTTAGTGAATTTGATCCAAAATGGCTCCGATACCAAATTTTAACTCCAGGATACACACTTGAATCAGATAACATGAAGAATTATGGATCGAACAATGATAATCACAATAAAACCCCTTTGATCTATATTGATTGCATATGATTTGTATAATGTGAAAACCCCAATCAAATGGTCATTCAACCATTAACCAAAACCTAATGACAATTAACCTATTTATAGTCTAGACTAATATTCACTAATTGCACTTAACCCCCAAGACGTAGGCTAATTAATGCAAATTACATATAAAACATAAAAAATTGACTAAAAACAAGATAAAATATATTATGTTCACACAAAATATTTTTATTACAATAAAACTCCTAGTCATCTAAATCTTCAACGTCTCGTCTCGGTTCCTTGTCTCGAACGTTTCCGGTTTGACTTTTGCATTGACTTTGACCATGACGTTGACTTTTGTTGACTTTGACTGTGTTGTTAATATAGACTATCTTGCGCAGCTCCAATAGGATTCAATCATCCATAACAAAACAGTCCCTAATGGGTTGAAAAAGTCCATGAAAACTAACTTTTCAAGAACTTTTGAAGCAAGTATTCCACATAACCAGCTCTAGATGCCATTTTTGGGTTTTGTAACATGTTCATCAAAGTTAGTTTAACCATTTAAACTATAAGACGCAACGCATATAAGGGTTTAAACATGTTGTTAAGAGTCTAAAAATATGAACCATTTTAAACCAAAACAAAATCCCAAAACAAGGATCATATAGTATGTGAAATGAAGTGCTATCAAAACCGAAAAGAACAACCAAATAGGTGTTCTTGAAACTACCTTTCAAGAAAAAAGGGTGTAGTATGGATGAGAAGAAGAAGATGATGATTCTTGAATGTATAGCCTCCTGTTAGGATCTGGTATTTGAATGAAACACCAACTGATTAACGTGTTAAACCAAACCAAATAGTGCAGAATCCTATTTGATTGGCAATCCAATCAGTGAGAATGCACGTAGACACAATAATGTATTGAATCTAACGTCAAGAATCGACTAGGAATCGATCTACAGCGTTCTATGAACTTGGAGTACGAACTTAGAGGCTTCTGGACGCTAGGGTACGTCTTGAGTCGAAGTGGATTGAATGCTTACGTTTTTCCACGAATTAAGTGGTATTTATAGGTTAGGGTTGCTCATTCGTGCGACTGAACCATTAACATGGTTCAGTCGTGCGATTGAGTTATACGGTTGGTCCATTCACCCGACTGAGAGTTCAGTTGTGCGACTGAGACAATCTTATGTGACAATCATACAACTAATCCAGTCTCCTGGTTCACTCGTGCGACTGAGTCATTCGTGTGAAGTTGTTCATGCGTATGGTCCATTAGCATAGGCCATTCGCATGATAACTTCATGTTGTTAAGTTTGATTGTATTAAACATCATAATGTTATTTATATTATTCAATCAACCACAAACCTATATAATCAAGTCAATATGTGTTAAACAACTCATTAATGAAATATTAAACAAGACAAATCACAAACAAATATTCTCATTTCATTAAGTACCCAATATTACATAAGTGCAAGACATTCAAGACAT